>PVJS01051905.1:0-13808 GCA_004027185.1 Glis glis
AAAAAAAAAAAAAGGGCCGGGGGCGTAGCGCAGAGGTAGAACGCCCCTGCGTTCAATCCCTGGTACCGCAAAAAAAAAAAAAAGTGTCAAGATACAATCAGAGCCGGGCGTGGTGGCGCATGCCTGTAATCTGAGTATTTGGGAGGCTGAGACAGGAGAATGGCAGGTTCGAGGACAGCCTCAGCAAGTAGTGAGACTCTCATCAGCCTAGCAAGACCCTGCTTAAAAATAAAATAAAATAGGGCTGGAGGTGTAGCTCAAAACTAGAATGCTCTGGGTTCAATTCCCAGTACCACACACACACACAAAAGATAAAATCAGAATAAATTGTAAAAGCAATATTTAACTGTTAAATAGCTTCAAAGCTATAAAACACAATACTTTCTGGGGGGGGGGGTTCTGGGGACTGAATCCAGTCCTATTTTATTTTTTATTTTGAAACAGTCTCATTAAGTCTCAGAGGGCCTCCCTAAGTTGCTGAGGTTGGCCACGAACCAGCGATCCTCCTGTCTCAGCCTCTCAAGCACTGGGTTACAGGTGTGCGCACTACGCCAAGCTAAAATACAGATTTTCTTAGCACCTAAAGTATGACAATATAGCTATTATATGCCAAAGAGGTATACTGAATACAAGGGTAAATTCCTGAAAGGTGTTGATCATTCAGGACAAAATCATGTATGATGGAAAAAGAATTAGAGATATAAAATACATCTAAGATACAAAGAGTTAAAAAGATTATTTAACATCCACTTGAACAATCAAAAGTCCTCTGACACAGCTGGGCGTGGTGGCGCACGCTTGTCATCCCAGTACTTTGGGAGGCAGAGACTGGAGGATCCAGGTTCGCGGCCAGCCTCAGCTCTCTCTCTCTCTCTCTCTCTCTCTCTCTCTCTCACTGTCTCTCTCTCTCTCTCTCTCTCTCTCTCTCTCTCTCTACCTAGTGAGGCCCTCTGCAACTTCGTGAGACCCGGTTTCAAAATAAAGTATAAAAAATAGGGCCGGGGGTGTAACGTGGAGGTAGAACGCCCCTGCGTTCAATCCCCGGTACCACAAAAAAAAAAAAAGTCCTCTGACACATGTTTCTACTTTACATGAAACCTATTCACTAGAAGTCAAGTCCTAACTTTTTTCAATTTAATTAATTTATTTATTTTTGTGGCACTGGGAACTGGATCCAGAGACAGTCTACCTCCGAGCAACACCCCCAGCCCTATTTTATTTTTATTTTGAAACAGGGTCTCCCTAGGTTGATGAGTCTCACTACTTGTTGAGGCTGTCCTCGAACCTCCTGTTTCAGCCTCCCAAGTACTGGGATTACAAGTGTGTGCCACCACACCTGGCTTCAGACAAGTCTTACCTTTTTTCTTTTTTTTTTTTTTTGGCACTGGGGATTGAACCCAGAGGCATTCTATTTCTGAGCTACACCCCCAGCCCGATTTTATGTCTTATTTGGAAACAGGGTCTCCCTAAATTGCAGAGGGCCTTGCTAAGGTGCCGAGGTTGTCTTCGAACCTTCAATCCTCCTGTCTCAGCCTCCCAAGTACTGGGATTACAAGTGTGCACCACCAAGCCCAGCACAAGTCCTACCTTTTTTGTGTGTGTGTGGTACTGGGGATTGAGCCCAGGAGCATTTTACCTCCAGGCTACACCCCCAGCCCTACTTTTTATTCTTTATTTTGAAGCAGGGTCTCACAAAGTTGAGGAGGGCCTCACTAAGTAGCTGAGGCTGGCCGCGAACCTGGATCCTCCCGTCTCAGCCTCCCGAGTACTGGGATTACAAGTGTGGGCCACCACGCCCAGCTGCAAGTCCTATCTTGATAACAGCTCAAAAGTGGAACAAGCTGTCATGCCTCAAGTGCAATAGACAGACTCAGCCACTCTTCATTTCATCTTTCCTTCCACCCAACCAAGGACTCTGAGACAGTCCAAGTGCTCTCTGCACAGTGCCTGACAACGGGCACTACCTGCTCACAAAAGCAGCCTCAGACACTGCGCTCTTCTGAACAACTTCTGAAGCCTAATTAGAACAACATGAACTACAATTCCTCTCCTTCCTCGACCCTGGACATCAAGTATTTGGTCCACCTGTCTTTCACATTGTAATAGGTTACTGTCTGACTCTAGGGACTCTAAAAGTAACTTTTATCCATAGCAATTCAAAATTTAGGTTATAGCTGGATGTGGCAGTGCACACTTGTAATCCCAGTTCGCGGCCAGCCTCAGCTACTTAGTGAGGCCCTCCGCAACTTACTGAGACCCTGTTTCAAAATAAAGAATAAAAAATAGGGCTGGGGGTGGAGCTTGGAGGTAGAATGCTCCTGGATTCCATCCCCGGTACCACACACAAAAAAAATTTAGGTTATTTTCAAGAGTATATTTTATAATATTTAGGGCTTAGTCGGGTGTGGTGGTATATGCCTGTAGTCCCAGTACTTGGGAGGCTGAGAGAGGAGGGCCAAAGGTTTGAGGCCAGCCTCAGCAATTTAGCAAGACCCTCAGTAACTTAGACAGTTTCAAAATAAAATAGGGCTGAAGGTATACCTCAGAGGTAGTATGGCCCTGGGTTCAATCCCCAATACCAAAAGAAAAAGAAAAAGAAAGAATTAGGGCTTTATCCAATTTTCAGATGAATACACATACCTAAACACCTTTGAAAAATGTGGTATCTATGATTCAAAGGACACCAATCCAAAGGAAAACCAAGAAGGTCAACAAAGAGAAAGACATTCAGACTCTATAATTAGTAGACAAAAAAAAAATACGCATTTTGCCAAAAAGCTACAGAGTCATCTGAGATTATGAACAATTCCCCGGGGCTGAGAGACTTCTGGAAACCTGCCAGGTCATAGAACAATATGGCCCTTCACAAAGCGCAGGCTACTGGAAAAGTCCCAGCGACAGAGGAGGAGGCTCTGCTCTAGCGCAGGAATATGGGGCTGGGGAAGAGAGGACACATGGCGAAAAACAAAGAAAGGAAAAATCTAACAATAGAGTTATCTAATTGTGGCATTTATACAACACAAGAAACAATGTAGGATGTATATGTATCTTCTGTTTATGAAAAGAGTTCATACTGATAACACTGCCAAAAACTCTGATAAAACACCCCTCAAACAATGAGAACTGAACGAACCAGCACCATGACAAGTGAAAACATCAAAAGCCCTCTGTGGTGTTAGCTGTGTCCCACCTTCCAGGATACCAACTTAGAACAAGGCCCCCATATTCCTACTGCACTGGAAACACACCAAGATTTGACAATTAATAAATTTTAAGAAGACAGTCTTAATAAAGCGAAATACAAGTTATCTGTTTAAAACTGAACTAAACCAATTTAATAAAAATGCTAAAGCCCAAATGTTAAAGTGGAACCGTGCCGCTACAAAGTGCTTGGTGATAACCTAAGTCTCCCTTAGAATATTTGACTTTCTAAAGTCCTCATAATCTGACCTAATTGAGCTTTACCACTTTTAATGAGAAACACTAATACTATCCTTCAGGAGTTCCCTCACCAAGTCCAAGATAAAGTTTTATCACTGGTGGTTTAATTCATTTCCATATCACCTCACCAGAGAGAGCTTTCTTAAATAAATACAAAGAACTTATGCTAAGGAGCCAGTGTGGTAATACCCAATTTGAATTCTAGACTATCAGAAGATGTGCAATTACATTTCAGAAAGAAGGAGCACTTCTATTTCAACTTACATTGTGTTCCTCCTAGCAGTCGTGCACAGGAATGATGATGATGTTAAATCTAATTAGACACAGATTTACTACTTTCCTTACTGCATTCCCATACTGTTAATATTATAAAAAGTACTTGCTTTAAAACCTGTAATAAGCTCATTGCAACCACCAAATTTAACAGGCTGGAAATCTATTTGTTGGGGGGGGGTGCTTCCAACCATTTGAAGAACTGGAGAGGAGACGTTTACTGTTAATGAAAAGCCACCACTGTTGACTAGTATACGGCTCAGCAGAACCGAGCTCTAAAGTCAGACCCTCTCACCAACTCTGTAAGTGACCGCCGGCAAATTGCTTAAGCTTTGAGCCTGTTTTTCATCTGTAAAATAAGCAAAATAATCTTCCTCCCATACAGTTACTGTGACCAGTAGACATAAATACAAAGTACTTGGAAGAGTCCCAGCATCTAACACTTATAAAACTTGAGTTATTATTTTTACTATTTTTATTTTCTTTTTTACAATTAAATGCAAGTGTTCAACAAAAGTAGCCAGAATAACAACTACTCTGAAAGACAACAGCTGACTAACTTGGAGTTGAGACAGCTCCATCTCTGAACAGTTTCCATAAAATATTATAAATTTCCTTCCACAATGCAAACTCTACAACTAGCACATCAAGAACAATGGTAATCTCAAATATATTAGAAAAAGTCCTATATGCACAAAACTACAGTGTGATCAATATATGTACACATGCTCAACTTTAGCAGCTTAAGCAAGAATAATCAAAGGTCAACAATTAGCATATTATGGTTTTACTATAAAAAACTATTTCCAACAGTATAAAAAATGTTCACATTGGCTATTTGACACTTTAGACCACTCCATGAATTTGATAAAACTATAGGTCTTGACCCTAGAAAAACATAGGGATACACACGTGACTTTACATTCAATTTCAGGGGATTTGTGGGATTCCTATACAAGTACATTCATGGATCACAGATGAAGAATTTCTATTACATTTATTTAGTGAGCTTAGGTAGTTTTAAACTATTTACCACTTTTTTGGGGGGCTGGGGGCTGGAGATTGAACCCAGGGTCATTCCACCTCTGAGCTCACTCAGAGTTTTATTTTGAAACAGGGTCTCGCTAGGTTGAGAGTCTCGCTAAATTGCTGAGGCTGGCCTAAAACCTGTGATCCTATCTCAGCTTCCCACATACTGGTATTACAAGCATGCACCACCACACACAGCCAATTTATTACTTTAATCTCGAAGGGCAATATATTATGACATAGTTCAATTAAAATTTTCAAGGGAGCCGGGCGTGGTGGCGCACGCTTGTAATCCCAGTACTTTGGGAGGCGGAGACCGGAGGATCCGGGTTCGCGGCCAGCCTCAGCTCTCTTTCTCTCTCCTTGTCTCTCTCTCTCTCTCTACCTAGTGAGGCCCTCCGCAACTTCGTGAGACCCGGTTTCAAAATAAAGTATAAAAAAATAGGGCCGGGGGCGTAGCGCAGAGGTAGAACGCCCCTGCGTTCAATCCCCGGTACCGCAAAAAAAAAAAATAAATAAATAAATAAAATAAAATAAAATAAAATTTTCAAGGGAACCTGCTGTTGTTGCCAGGCAGGGTGGTGTATGAATGCAATCCCAGTACTTGAGAGTCTTTTTTCCTTGTTTTTGCGTGGTACTGGGGATTGAACACAGGGGCAGTCTACCTCTGAGCTACACCTCCAGCCCTACTTTTTATTCTTTATTTTAAAACAGGGTCTCACTAAATTGCGGAGAGCCTCACTAAGTAGCTGAGCCTGGCTGCGAACCTGCAATCCTATGATCCTCCGGACTCAGCCTCCCAAGTACTGAGATTACAAGCTTGCACCACCACACCCGGCATACTTGGGAGTCCAAGATGGGAGAATTGTAGGTTCAAGGACAGCTTCAGAAGTATAGCAAAACTCTCAGCAACCTTGCAAGAGATCCTGTTTTAAAACAAAAATAAAAACAATGGCTGGGTATGTAGCTTGGAAGTAGAACACCCCTGGGTTCAATCCCCAGTACCAAAATAAATAAATAAATAGGCTGGAAATGTAGCTTAAAGAAAGAATGCTCCTAGGTTCAATCCCCAGTACCACAAAATAAAAAATAAAAAAGTCGAGCACGAGCCGGGCGTGGTGGCGCATGCTTGTAATCCCAGTACTTGGGAGGCTGAGACAGGAGGACTGCAGGTTCATAGCCAGCCTCAGCTACTTAGGCCCTCTGCAACTTAGTGAGACTCTGTTTCAAAATAAAGAATAAAAAAATAGGGCTGGGGGTGTAGCTCTGAGGTAGAATGCCCCTGGGTTCAATCCCCAGTAGAGCATGGTGGCACATGCCTATAATCCCATTACTTGGGTGGCAGAGACAGGATGATTGCAAGTTCAAGGACACCCTCGGCAACTTAGTGAGATCCTGTTTCAAAATAAAAATAAAATAGGACTGGGGGTGTAGCTCAGAAGTAGAATGACTCTGGGTTCAATCCCCAGTACCATAAAAATAAATATATATACAAATAAAATTTTAAAACAAAAGAATTATATTTGATACAACTAATCTTCAAATTTCATCAAGTAAAAATTCTTGGACACATTTTCTCAGCTTTCCTTGTTAAATGATGATGCTCACTGGACAATTTAAAGATCAGCATCATAAAAAGAGCAGTAACAATTGCATGCTAAGCAATAAATTACTCTGTTCTCAATCCTAGACACTTTCAGACATGATTTTTTTCTGTAGACTAAAAATACTTTTGTACAGATGCTGCCTGAAAAAAAATATGATAAGGTTAGCAAGAAATGACAGGCAAGGTTAAAGAGAAAGATAGGACAGGCACTGTGGAAAATTTGCAGTGATTCCTCTATCAAAAGTAAAAATATCCCCTGGATCACAAAATTATTGAAACATACTGCTAAATTGGCTAAAGCTGTCTGAATTAGTCAATGTACCTGATAATAACAAAACCTAGACATACCTTAGGATAATAAGTTTTTATAAACAAAGACATCCAAATTTATCAAGAAATGGCTCTATATTCCCTTAAGGAATTTTCTCATGGTTTCTATGAGCTGTTAAAAAAAGATTCAAGGGAGGCCAGGCGTGGTGGCGCACACTTGTAATCCCAGTACTTGTGAGGCTGAGACCGGAGGATCCGGGTTCGCCGCCAGCCTCAGCTACTTAGTGAGGCCCTCTGCAACTTCGTGAGACCCGGTTTCAAAATAAAGTATAAAAAATAGGGCCGGGGGTGTAGCTCGGAGGTAGAACGCCCCTGGGTTCAATCCCTGGTACCGCAAAAAAAAAAAAAAAAAAGATTTAAGGAGATGCTGGGCCCAGTGGTACACTTCTGTAATACCAGCTACTGGGGAGGCTTAGGCAAGAGGATTTTGACACCAGCCTGTGCAACTCAGCAAGACCCCTCCTCAAAATAAAAAATACAAAAAGGGCTGGGAGTGTAGCTCAATGATGGAGTGCCCCAGGGTTCAATCAATCCCCAGTACCACAAAAATAAAAGAAGAAAATTTCAAAGTTGTACTTACTTCTTTATGCCTACGTTCTCCCACAAAGAACTGTGTGGAGCTGGGCGTGGTGGCGCACGCTTGTAATCCCAGTACTTTGGGAGGCAGAGACCTCCCAACCCGGAGGATCTGGGTTCACAGCCAGCCTCAGCTCTCTCTCTCTCTCTCTCCCTGTCTCTCTCTCTCTCTCTCTCTCTCTCTCTCTCTCTCTCTCTCCTTAGTGAGGCCCTCCGCAACTTCGTGAGACCCGGTTTCAAAATAAAGTATAAAAAATAGGGCCGGGGGCATAGCGCGGAGGTAGAAGGCCCCTGAGTTCAATCCCCGGTACCGCAAAAAAAAAAAAAGAACTGTGTGGGACAGCTTACACAAATACAACTACCATCAATAGATAAAAATACTGTGCAAAACTAGTAAGATACAAGTACAGCTAGGAAATACATTCTAGTCCGTGGAAAGGCAAACCATCTGATCCTACCCAGCTTCTAGATCTGGGCCTGTATCAGCTAAGGCACCAAAGGAAACAGGGCCCACTTCAAGGGCTCATGACATCTAAAGAGGAAAGCAAGCCATCAACAGCATAGCTTTAAGGCGGGAGTGGTGGTGCATGCTTGTAATCCCAGTACTTGGGAGGCTAAGACAGGAGGATTGCAGGTTCGAGGACAGCCTCAGCAAATAGACTTTCTTTAACCTAGTGAGACCCCGTTTCAAAATAAAAACAGGGCTGGGTGTATAGTACAGAGGTAGAATGCCCCTGGGTTCAATCCCCAGTGCCACACACACACACACACACACACACACACACACATGCACATAGCTTTAGCCAAGCATGGTGGTGCATGCCTATAATTCCAGTACTCTGGAGGCTGAGACAGGGCTGTAGCTCAGAGGTAAAATGCCCTTGGGTTCTAGAAATTCTTCTTCTCTGAAAATAATAATAAAAGGGAAAAATGCCTTTCTTAGATTTCAAATATGTGACTCTGCCTTAAAGAAGGAAGATTAAAGTTATCTGCCCTGGCCACTTTCAGCATTCACCAGTGGATTAACAATTAGTTTTAAAAACAGAGCATATACTTGCTGCCGAGTGAGATTAGTCAGGCACAAAGAGTGAAAAGTCGGATGTCTGCCTTAATATGTGGAAGCTAGAGAGGAGGAGATTTAGAAGGGACTCCAAACAAAGAAGGTGAAAGCTTTAGATAAACAAAGAAGATGACCTAACTGAGGGAGTTGGGAGGGGGGTGGAGGGTAACACACTAAAGCACATGAGGAATATATCCAAACTTATAAAACTCAAATCACTGTGCAAAGCACTAAAGGGAGGGAACAGGGAGGGAACGGGGTGGGATTTGAGGGAGGGCTAAATGGGCAATGTGTGCATGTATGACTCTTCTAACCTGACACCTATTAAATGTATAATTACAATGCACCAATAAAAAAAAAAAAGAGCATATGACCATCATGTTAAATGCTTGTCTGATCAATGAGAAAGCAATTGTAAAACAATTTTTTTTTTTCGGTACTGGGGATTGAACCCAGGGGCATTCTACCTCTGGGCTACAGCCCCAGCCCTATTTTTTATTCTTTATTTTGGAACAAGGTCTCACTAAGTTGTGGAGGGCCTCACTAAGTAGCTGAGGCTGGCCGCGAACCCGCAATCCTCTGGTCTTAGCCTCCCAAATACTGGGATTACAAGTGTGTGCCACCACGCCCGGCATAAAACAATTTATACTGCAAAACAATATATACATCTTAAAATATAAAAGCCTGTTATAAGGCAAAATATTTTAATTAAACTTTACTCAAAAATGTGGCCATATAAAACTTAAATGAAACTGTAAAAGCAAGAGCAGTACTTAGGTTGGACTGCCATTCCTGTTCCACTTACCTGGTCTTTCTCATGGGGTAGAAGGCTGACAGGTGGGAGTGACGACGGGAAAGCACTGGGACACTGGGGTGCCCCTTTGCCATCTAAGCTCCCGTAATTGACCCTGTACTGCGGCCCATCTTTGAGTAACCTCCCGTTGTTGACGGCGCGCTTGGCCCCCAGTCGCAAGCGCTGCTGAAAGGCCGGGTTGGTGGTGGTGCCTGTGAGGTCACTCTGACTTCGGAGATACTTCTCTATGTTCTTCAAGGAGGAGCCATTCGGTTCCTCGAGTCCTTCAATTGCTCTTTTTAAGAGTTTATTCCAGTCCACATTGCGGAGATCACTACACGTTCCTCTAGATGCCTTGGTTGACTTAGGAAAAGTGCCTGGTTTAACTGATGAAAAGCGCCCAGGGTTGTCTGGGTCCTTGTACGAGGCAAGGCCTTTGTTGGTGACTTTGAGGACTGAGCCATCCTGAACGCTGAGCTCCAGCTGTTCAGAAACTGTCTTCTTATCCAACCCATGGGATGTGCTGACCGCATGGCAGATTCTCTCTTCAGAGGGCCTTTGCTTTTGCTTTTTTATTTTCTGTATAGCTTCAAGAATCCACTCTGTATAAAGTGGGTTTGCAAGTTTTACCATGGTTGACAAATGACTTCTTCAATACATAAGTTACCCATAGAGGTTCTCCTTGTATTTAACAGAACTTGTACGTTTGAAAGTCGTTTACAATTCAACAAATGGGCAGAGTATTCCAACCATATTCAGCAACATCTTAAAAACATCTCTTCGTGAAGAGACTCAGGAGGACAAACAGGCAGTGTTGACAGATGTCTTACTTAACCAACACGAAAGACTGCTTTCAGGTGAAGAACATCTTTAACTAGGAAATCAAGACCTTAAAGGACAAAAAGAAGAGAGAAGGTTCTTAATAATAGAACTTCTAAAAGGAAATTAAAAGATTCGTTAGCCAGGTGTGGTGGTGCACACTTGTAACCCCAGTATGTGGGAGGCTGAGACAGGAAGATCACAGGTTTGCAGCCAGCCTTAGCCACTTAGTGAGGCCCTCTGCAACTTAGTGGGACCCTGTTTCAAGAACTAAAAGCCGAGCATGGTGGCGCATGCCTATAATCCCAGTACTTGGGAGGCTGAGACAGGAGGATCGCAGGTTCGCAGCAGGCCTCAGCTATTTAGTGAGGTCCTCCACAACTTAGTAAAACCCTATTTCAAAATAAAAAAAAAAAAAACAGAGCTGCGGGTATAGCCTGGAGGTAGAATGCCCCTGGGTTCAATCCCCAGTACCAAAAATAAATAAATAAATAAATAAGAAATAAAAAATAGGACTGGAGGTGTAGCTTGGAGGTAGAATGCCCCTGGGTTCAATTCCCAGTACAAAAAATAAATAACTAAGAAATAAAGGCCGGGCATGGTGGCACACACTTGTAATCCCAGTACTTTGGGAGGTGGAGACCGGAGGATACGGGTTCGCGGCCAGCCTCAGCTCTCTCTCTCTCTCTCCCTGTCTGTCTGTCTCTCTCTCTCTACCTAGTGAGGCCCTCCACAACTTTGTGAGATCCGGTTTCAAAATAAAGCATAAAAAAATAGGGCCGGGGGTGTAGTGCGGAGGTAGAACGCCCTGGGTTCGATCCCCGGTACCGCAAAAAAAGAAAAAGAAATAAAAAATAGGGCTGGGGGTGTAGCTCAGAGGTAGAATGCCCCTGGATTCAATCCCCAGTACCGAAAAAAAAAAAAATTCTTGCCAGGTGTGGTGGCGCACACTTGTAATCCCAGTATTTGGGAGGCTAAGACAGGAGGATCCAGGTTCACGGCCAGCCTCAGCTACTTAGTGAGGCCCTCCGCAACTTAGCGAGACCCTGTTCCAAAATAAAGAATAAAAAATAGGGCTGGGGGTGTAGTTCGGAGGTAGAATGCCCCTGGGTTCAATCCCCAGTACCAAAAAAGAAAGAAAAGAAAACAAAAAAAAAAAAAGATTCTTTAATATTACTTTTATAGATGCACAATGACCAAACAAGTAATGTCAGGCAGATATTGTGTAACACAGCCACAATGACCATATTTTCCAACCAGAAACCAGGTCACAGTCTGAGAAGAAGTTTTAGGACTTATAACTTATCCACATTAAGTCACTTAAAGGGCATTTAAGAGATCACATGTAAGCCAGGCATGGTGGTGCATGCTTATAATCCCAGTACTTGGGAGGCTGAGACAGGAGGATCGCAGGTTCGAGGCCAGCCTCAACTACTTAGTAAGGCCCTCCGCAACTTAGTGAGACCCTGTTTCAAAATAAGGAATAAAAAATAGGATTGGGGGTATAGCTCAGAGGTAGAATGCCCCTGGGTTCAATCCCAGTACCACAAAAAAAAAAAAAAAGAGCCAGGCACAATGGTGCATACCTGTAATCTCAGTGCTTGGGAGGCTGAGATAGGAGGATCACAGGTTTGAGGCCAGCACCCAGCAATTTAGGGAGACACTGTTTCAAAATAAAAAGTAAATGGGGCTAGGGGTATAGCTAAGCAATAGAGCACATCTGGGTTCAATCCCTAGTACCACAAAATTAAATTAATTAATTAATTAAAAACTAAAAAAGAGTAATTCTGATTTGGGTTCTATATTGTATTTCCCACATTTCCCACATAAGAAAACCACCATCAGGCCAGGCGTGGTGGCGCACACTTGTAATCCCAGTACTTGGGAGGAGGAGACCGGAGGATCCAGGTTAGCTGCCGGCCTCAGCTACTTAATGAGGCCCTCCGCAACTTCGTGAGACCCGGTTTCAAAATAAAGTATAAAAAATAGGGCCAGGGGTGTAGCTCGGAGGTAGAATGCCCCTGGGTTCAATCCCTGGTACCGCAAAAAAAAGAAAAAAAGAAAAAAAAAAACACCATCAACCAAACCCCACTTTTCCTCCAGCCCGACCTTCATAAACCACTCACGTCCCATTTCCTTGACCCTCCACATATCATGTGGTCTCCAAGCACTGCCTTCTGTCACTTGCTCACTACTTTGGCTGATGTCCACCTCAAAATTTGGCAGTCCAGACCTTCTTCAATTATAAATCCAACCCCAAATTACAGGAACTTTCTTCACAGCCCTGCCACACTGGCTATGCTGAGCATGCAGTCCAACTAAGCTGCCCAAGTATTTTTTCAAAAATGCTGTCAAACTGAATCTTTCCATCCTTTCCTTGCATAAATTTAAAAGCTGGCATTTAAAATTTATTACAGGGCCGGGCATGGTGGCGCACGCTTGTAATCCCAGTACTTGGGAGGATGAGACAGGGGGATCACAGGTTCACAGCCAGCCTCAGCTACTTAGTGAGGCCCTCCGCAACTTCGTGAGACCCGGTTTCAAAATAAAGTATAAAAAAATAGGGCCGGGGGTGTAGCACGGAGGTAGAACGCCCCTGGGTTCAATTCCCGGTACCGCAAAAAAAAAAAAAAAATAGGGCTGGGGGTGTAGCTTGGAGGTAGAATGCTCCTGGGTCCAATCCCCAGTACCACAAAAAAATAAAAATAAAAATAAATAAATTTTATTACAGCTTAATTTCATCTTGTTGGTTTGAGTCTATCTCCCAACCTGCTAAAGATTGTTTTGAATCTTGAATCTGTCATCTATGTCATCTGCAAATCTAATAAGCACTCCCTTTTGTGTCGTTATACAAATCATTGACAAAAATGTTAGACTTGGAACACAGCATGTTTGGGAATGAAATCACTGGCTTTTGCAGTGCAACCACTTTCAGGATAGAACACAGGAATCATTCTGTGTCGGTAAGTTTAGAACAGGAAGTTGATCTTTCCAAAGTCAAATGGTTTGGGACGAAATTTCATTAGGAGTCATTTCACTATGTCCAAGCAATTATTTCATCTTTCATCATTTATTCAGGATGAATCACAAGTAATTTAATTTGATTTCACAAAATACAACTGCAGGAAGCAGGACAAGAGGTCACAGGAAAATGTCCAATATTGCAACGTTGTTTTGGGGCATTTTGGTTACACAGGCAAAGGAACATACATTTTGAAAAAACAAATTTCATAACTAATAAATACCCAAAATATACCTTCATGACAAACTTTTACCACAATCTGTATCCACAATCAAAATAATCGTTCGTATCCATTACCAACACATTTCAGTAAGACTGACATTGTATAATTTAAAAATGTAATAAAATGAGGGGAAATACCAGAATTGGGAATCCAAGCATTTTAACCGTCCATGACAAAAATGAAGATTGTCCAGGTCTTCAGGCAAACCTGCCAAAAGAAAAAAAATAATGTTCATTTGGGCATAAGGACACCTATTGATTTCACAACTATTACAAACAAAACTCCATAACCAATACTCCACAACTAATACAATTGCTGCAATCGGATTATCAACATACTACATTTGCCAATATATTAACTCTTCCAGACTACTAAAGGGTACTTATAAACATGGAATTCAGACAGGAAATAAAGCCCCAAGAAAAGTTCCTAAGGAGCCGAGGTGGTGCACCTATAAGTTCAGCATTTGGGAGGCTAAGACAAGAAGATAGCAGGATGGAGGCCCCCATGCAGTGATGTAAAGAGACCCCCATGTCAAAAAAAAAATTTAAAAAAAGAGCCGGGCGTGGTGGCGCGCGCTTGTAATCCCAGTACTTGGGAGGCTGAGACTGGAGGATCCGGGTTTGCGGCCAGCCT
>PVJS01051906.1:0-13807 GCA_004027185.1 Glis glis
TGTGTGTGTGTGTGTGTGTGTGTATGTGTGTGTGTGTGTGTGTGTGTGTGTTTTACTGGGGATTGAACCCAGGGGCATTCTACCTCCTAGCTACACACCCAGCCCTATTTTTATTCTTTATTTTGAGACATGGTCTCACTAAGTTGCAGAGTCCTCACTAAGTAGCTGAGACTGGCTGCAAACCTACAATCCTCCTGCCTCAGCCCTCCAAGTACTAGAATTACAAGCATGCACCATCACATCTGGCATCTATTTTTTTTAACTTTTATTTTGAAACAGGTCTCACTAGGTTGATGAAAGTCTCACTACTTGCTGAGGCTGTCCTCAAACCTGTGATCCTCTTGTCTCAACCTCCCAAGTACTGGGATTACAGGTGTGTGCCACCATGCCCAGCTTATCTATTATGTATTTATATTTTATATATCTTAGGGAATAATACATGTTTTTCAGTTCAGTGTGTCAAGTATTTATGAAGACCTATGCATGTAACAATTAGAAAATAAGAATATTTCTGTCTTACAAATGGTAAAGAAAAAATAATTACAACATAGAGAAATTATAAATTGTGTCTGAATAAAATAGGCAAAGAGCTATTTACTTCTGGAGAAGATGATGCAGGATTGTTCTCCCTGGTGGATGTGTTAGTGGGAGGTGGGCTCTTGCTAGTGTGGTTCCTGACAATGTTAAGAGCCTTTGACCACTAGAGAACTACAGTGACTGGCAAAAAGATGTTCAAACTTTCTCTTTCATTAAATGTGGGGTCAGTTCACTGATCATCTTCTAATGTGAAAGTCCTCAATCTCATTTTCTGCAGTCAACATCTAACCATTAGTGACAAGCAGGAGAAAACCCCAGCCACGGAGTGAGTCCCTGTGGAGTGCTGCAGAGAGGAGCACTCTCTAGAGTAGCAGGAGTCTGGGCAGCTTGACTGTGATTTGACCCTGAGATCTGATACTGAATGAGAACTACTGCTCTCACAGGTATTCCCACCAAATTCTCACCTATGACTTCTGCACACTCATTTTCAAACTCTGACAATACACTGCTTCAAACTGCAATTTAGCTGAGTTCACAATTCAATCAAATATGAAGTCACAAAATATACAGTAACCAGGGAGAGAGAGACAGAGACAGAGAAAGAAGGAGGAAGAGGAGGAAGAAGAGAGGGGAGAGAAGGGGAAGAGGAGGAGGAGGAGGAGGAAGGGGAGGAGGAGGAGGAAGAGGAGGATTATTAGGAGGAGGAGGAAGAGGAGGAAGAAGAGGAGGAGGAGAGGAGAAGAGGAAGGGGAGGAGGAGGAAGGGGAGGAGGAGGAGGAAGAGGAAGAGGAGGACAAGGAGGAGGAGGAAGAGGAAGAGGAGGAGGAAGAGGAAGAGGAGGAGGAAGAGGAGGAGGAAGAGGAGGAGGAAGAGGAGGAGGAGGAGGAAGAGGAGGAGGAAGGGGAGGAAGAGGAAGGGGAGAAAGGAGGAGGAAGAGGAAGAGGAGGACAAGGAGGAGGAGGAAGAGGAAGAGGAGGAGGAGGAAGGGGAGGAGGAGGAAGGGGAGAAGGAGGAGGAAGAGGAAGAGGAGGACAAGGAGGAGGAGGAAGAGGAAGAGGAGGAGGAAGAGGAAGAGGAGGAGGAAGAGGAAGAGGAGGAGGAAGAGGAGGAGGAGCTCTAGAAAAGCAATCCAAAGTACAAAGCACCTTCAGCATGCTTCCTAGGACAGGCTCACCTATAGTTCCTGCAGGGCACGGCTGCTTCGCTATTTGTCCTTGACGGGTTTTAAACCACATAATTTCTCGGGCTTCCACAGCCTCACAGCTTTCTTCTAGAGCTGGGATCTGGGAGGCTGCTGATGGAATGTGGGTGGTGATGTCGTCCAGCACCTCCACAGCTGGAGATGGGGTGCTGGTACTCCGGTTTCTTCTTCCTGACACCGACGGGGTGGTGCTCTTTCCCGGGCTCCAAGTCGTGGTCCGAAGAGTGGTACTGGTGGTCGTGCTTCCCATGCCGAGAGGTCCTGTGGTAGAGATTCCTGAAATAAAATTGGAAACGAAACACTGCATTGCTTGTTCACAGTAGGACCTCAAGATATCTCAACACTTTAGAAACCATTTTTTTTCTTTAAACCTTTTGTGGGTTTTTTTGTTTATTTTTTTATTTTTTTTATGTTTTTATTGGTGCATTGTAGTCTCACATCACAATGAGTATCAGTTTGGTGTTAACATACATGCACACAGCTCTTGGTGTCCCTCCCCCCTGCTCCCCCCCCACATGTAGCACTGAGAATGATGTTGGTATAATCTCATATATGCACATTGTTTATGACAGTAATTCCATAGATTCACTTCTTTCTTACCCTACCCCTTCCCTTGTACCCCTTCCCTTGCACCACTGAGGTTTCTCCGTTGTCATTGGAGTCCCTTTTGTGTCCCCACTACTCCCTAAGTTGTGCATATTAATGAAAACATATGTCCCTTCTTTTTGTTTTGTGATTGGCTAATCTCATTTGATAGTTCAAAGAGTTCAAAGACTCTAGAAATCCTCAACTTCTTTTTTCATTTTAAACATGGCAAAAAATAAGCCAATACCAAGGTATGAGAGTGCCATTCGAGAACCCAAATGGCCATTTGACCACTGCCAAACATAAGCTTTTTATATTCTACTGAACTCTAATCACAGAAAATGAAATCACAACACAACTCTTCAAGAAGCTTCTTAATGCTCTCAGCCTTTTTCACAATTACAGGATTAAAACTTAAAGACCACTTCTTAAATTTTTCAAACTTGGTATAGAAAAGAAATAGTTATATAGATACTCTATTCATGATAGGTATAACATGAATTTCTGAATATGTGGCAAATAGGGAAGAGGTCAAAAAAAGAGGAAACAGAAGCTGAAGAGTTCACAAGATTAAAAAGAAAAAGAGCAATTCTGAGTATAATTTCCTTAACACACAGAGCAGCTAAGTGATCTACCGTGATACTCTTAGAACTGACCCACATTAACATAGTTTTCAAACTTGGCATTACCTGATGTAGAAAATAAGCAGTTCCCAAGTAGCTATGTCCCTGAATTATTTCCTAGTAAATTTTCTCTTTTAAATTAGAAAATGTGTTCCAAGGTCCAAGTAAAAGTAGTTAGACCCTGTTATGGTTTTGAACTAGAATGTTCCCCAAAACCTTATGTGTTGAAAACATTGTCCCAATGCATCAAAGTTCAGAGGTGGGACTTTAGACAGTGATTGGATCAGGAGGGCTCTGAACTCATTGGTAGATGAATCCATGGGATGGATTACCCACTGATAGCTGAATGGACTAGTGGGAGTTGGGACTAGTTGGAGGAAGCAGATCACTGATCACTAAGAATGTGCCCTGGAAGGGTTAATCTTCTCGTTGGCCCCTTCCTCTCCCTCGCTTCCTAACTGTCATGAGCCTGGCAGCTTTCCTCTGATATTTTGCCTCACCTCAGACTCAATGGAATGAAGCCGGTCGACCATGGACTGAATCCTCTGAAACCATGAACCAAAATAAATCTTTCCTCCTCTAAGTTTTTCTTGGTTTTTTTTTTTTTGCCTTTTTTTTTTTTTTTTTTGCGGTACCAGGGATTGAACCCAGGGGCGTTCTACCTCTGCGCTACACCCCCGGCCCTATTTTTTATGCTTTATTTTGAAACTGGGTCTCATGAGGTTGCGGAGGGCCTCACTAAGTAGAGAGAGAGAGAGAGAGAGAGAGCTGAGGCTGGCCACGAACCCGGATCCTCCGGTCTCCGCCTCCCAAAGTACTGGGATTACAAGCGTGCGCCACCACGCCCGGCCTTAAGTTCTTCTTGTTAAGTATTTTGGTCACAGAAATAAAAAGCTAACTACCATAGATTGCTTGACTAGGTATTAACAGGTAATTAAACCTATAATATATCTAAGGAATCTCCTAACAATTAAGAGAATACTCACTGCAGAGAAGTATCTTTGGGAGAAAATATATTTGTATTCTTATCATGGCATTGCAAGAGTGCACCAGTCCCTCACATACATACACTGAATTCCTAGTTGTAAGATTTAAAACTACTCCTGACTTCACTTACTGGCAATACACTGTAGGGGCACTGGCTCTAGCCTCATTCAAGATAACTCAGGTTGAAGGAGCTGTAGGGAGTCCTGTGATGAGCCTCCAGCTGTTAGTCATTCAGTGTCTATTTAAAGGAAGTTAGCTACACATATGTTAAAGGACTTCAACTCTCTGCTGCCCCAGAGGAGGTCCCAAATTCATCTCAGTGTGTTCAGTAAATATAAAACACTAAACTTCAAAAAGGATAGACATGGCAGGGGGAGACGGTACTGAATGATTCCTAAACATTTAATTACTGAAATTGTAGCATTTCTTGAAGTGATGCTATTCATTGTAGTTCTGCTTTCCTCTCTTTTTTCTCCCTCGATTCTCAAAGTTCCTCCTCTTTCTCTTATATTCCCTTTCTATATGAATGGTAGCGTTCATAATTACATCTACTCAAAGTTCATTCGAGAAAGCAGAGTATCATTTTTCCCCTCTTCCTCCACATATACTATATACCCCAAATTGCCAAGCCTTGTTGGTTCTGTCTCCCTTATGAAATCCATCTATTTTTTCTTTCTCTCTCAATCACCACTCTCCACATTTAGCACACCGTCATCAGTGGGTGAACACACCTAGTAACTTTTTCTCTTTTTTTTTTGCTGCTGCTGAAAGCAACACCAGAGTAAAATGTCAAGACTCTTATTTCAGTTTTTATTTTTATAAAATAAAAGCTCAGGACTCATAAGATAAAATTACCTACCCTAAGCATTTAATACAATTCAAGCAGAAAATTTAATAAAATAGTAAGTGAAGTATTCAGTGAAATTGATGCTTATCATTATAAAGAATAAAAATATGACTCAATATACATTACTTGTATATAAAAACTGTGAAAAACTTGGAAAACATTACATACAAGTATGAATATTTAATAAGTTGAAAATTAAATATTTGACACCATCAAATATTATCTTTAAAAAATGCATGTCAATAATATCATTGCTGGAATCTAAGAACATATTGTGCAAATTTTTCCAGATGATGGAGAAATTCCTTTTTATGTTATACTACTTGGGGGAGTAGTAACAAAGGAAATAGTTAAAAGCTAACTTCAAGTGTTTTCTCTGCCTCCTTTAATTTAAATAATGCCAGTTCTCATTTGTACTTTTGAAGGGCGCATTTGGAGTAACTTTTAATTTTCTGACAGGGACTATAATCTTTTCATTGATAATGAACTATAGTTTCTGTTTCAAACAAAGCATGGCTCGTTCTTTTATGTCTTTTTTAGTTTGATCATGTAAAAATGGAGATTCATGACAGTTACCTGTTATTATCTAAATAATCTCATGCTCAAATTAACTTGTTCAGGAAAGTCCTTGAGTTAGAGTGGAAAATACTTTTAAAATAGAAACTGCTTTTCAATTGTCTTCTTTTTCTTCTCGAGAATTATATAGGTACTGAAGAATGCTTTCAAGATGAATGTACCTTTCTTCAACTAGATGTTTAAATTTGCATATAACTGGGAGGAAAAAAGGTTTGTTCAGCAATCATTTTTGCTATGATAAAACCACCCAGTTGCACATGTGGTAAAAAGTTTTGCAGCCTATTGTTTCAATCGCACAAATCATCCATAAGGAGCAATGACACACTGCCACAAGATTTCTGCTTGCTGTGACTCCAGATGTACCAATTTTGAATAATTTGTCATTTGGCATAGATTTAATATATGAATCATTTTGCTCTATTTAAATGATCCAGATTTCAGACTTTTGAAGTCAACAGGATCACACGGAAATATATTTAACATCAACACACAGTGAAAATTAACGTTCTTTATTTGTTCCTAAAATTACCTTATTCAAACCATTTTTTATCTTTTTCCAGAGATCTTCTTAAGGTATAAATAAGAATATATTACCCTCCTGATTAGAATCATTAAGTGGTTTCTGTCTGTCCTCCAAACAAAATCAGAACTCTTTGTCTTCCTGCCCAGAGCCCTTTCTGAGTTAATCTCTACAGCTCATTTACAATGCTTCCTCATCTTTTCACTCTACTCTTCAAGTCATATGAAATTATCAGTAGTTCCCCAACTGAGTGACTCAGGTCCCCAAAGGTCCTGACTCAGGGCCTTTGCATATGCTGCAAAATGTCCCTGTCCCATTTTCCCTGGGCTAACTCTGATTTATCCTTCGGGGCTTAGCTTGGATGCCATCTCCATCAAGGACCCTTTCCAATTTTTCTAAGTCTGGGTCATATACTAGCATGTTTTATTAAGATTATTTCATTTAGGTTTTTGTCTAAGACAGATAAACATCAGTGATAAATGAAAGAAGCAGTAGATGAGCTGGGGAAGTAGCTCAGAGGTGGAGCATCTGCCAAGCATGTGTGAGACCCTGGGTTCAATCCCCAGGATCACAGATATAAAAGGAAGCAGTAGAGGGTACAGTAGCACAAAAGAAGGAAAAGGATACATAGAAGGAAACAGCAAATAGCATAGCTAAGAGTCCCTAGAGTGAACAGAGCAGAAAATTTATCTTACAAATGTATCTTACGCTATGACTAAGAAAACCACTAGACAACTCAAAGAAGAAATAATCAGGGAAAATATAACTCCCCTTTCCCCAAAATGACTCTGTCTCAGGACAATCATATCAAGGTGACTATGCTCTTATGAAGCAGCAACATTGATAAGAGATTTTTTTAAAGTTCCGTTTTTTATGAAACGTATTGGAGAGAGTCAGTTTAATATAGACATACTGATGTTAGGGATCTATATAGAACGTATTTCCTTGGAACCCTGCCACAGACAGATGTCTACAAGCAGGGTCAGACCATTTCGTTTGACTTTAAGCAGAATAAAACTCAGTTTTAAAAGCTGTCCCTGATCTTCCATCCCCTCCCTTCCATTTACTGCTCTGAGGACTCCCAAGGGCTCTGCTCAATGCCAGCTTTTGGCAAAATAAATACTAGTGATCTACATGCTGTCACCGGTGGCCGAGAAAGAACTTGTCTTATTGCTAGATACTGAGAAAAAGGATCTAGATTCACTGAAGAGTCATTGATTGGCAAAGTTCCAGCCCATATCATATGCTATAAGAATTTGTTTTTATCTTACAGCAAGGGAGAGGTGATATGACGCTTCTTCAGTGTACAGAGTGTTATTGAATCTTACCTGAGGACATAGCTAGGTTCATAAAACTCTGTGTTAACTGCCTTATGTTGTCCTGTATCAAGGAAAGGCTATAGTCTAAAAGAAAATAAGTCTGAGTGAATACTGACATATAATATTTCACCAAAATTGTGCTCTTTTCTTTATTACTTTGTCATTGTTATTGTGCTCACTGTGATTACAGAAATTAGTATTTTCATTAAATAGATAAACAAATCTCCATTTTAAGGTTTCTCCTCAATACCTTACAAAAAAAAAAAAAAGCCAGGCTCAGTGGTTCATGCCTGTGATCCTAACACTTGGGTAACTGTGACAGGAGAATCACAGGTTCCAGGCCAGCAAACAGTAAATTAGGGAGACCCTGTTTCAAAATAAGAAATACAAATGGCTGGGGGTGTAGCTCTTTGGTAGAATGCCCCTGGATTCATTCTTATGATTTTATTTATTTTTATTTTTAATTTTTTTGCGACTGGGAATTAAACTCAGAGGTGCTCCTCCACTGTTATACATGCCCAGGTCTCCTTAACTTTTTCATTATTTTATTTTGTCACAGGTTCTAAGTTGTCTAGGCTGGCCTTGAACTTGTGATCCTCTTGCCTTAAGCCTCCCAAGCAGCTGGAATTATAAGAATGTGCCACCTAATTTATTTTGTTTAAATTTTTTCCTTCAGCATATCTTGAAAAAAAGAATATTATTTTAAGTGTTATTATAGATTATAGTTAGTGGAATATCCTAATAGGAAACACGAAAAACAATCAATAGTTGGATAGTGTTTTATATATTTTTTTTGTGTGTGGTACTGGGGATTGAACCCAGGGGCATTCTACCTCCAAGCTACACCCCCAGCCCTATTTTTTTATTCTTCATTTTGAAACAGCATTTCACTAAGTTGCAGAGGGCCTCACTAAGTAGCTGAGGCTGGCCATGAACCCAGATTCTCAGGTTTCAGCCTCCCAAGTACTGGGATTACAAGCGTGCACCACCATGCCCAACTGGATAGTGCTTTATATTTTGCAATATTTTTCTTTATCTCTATTATTTTATTTAATTCTGACCAAAAATGTATAGAATATTACTGTGAATTCCCAATTTAAAAAATGAAAAAACATAGGCTTAAATAGTAAGTGAATCATAATCACACAGACAGTAAGTAAACTTGTATCCTATTTTCCATATTTCATGTTTTAATACTTTGCTATTAAACTAACATTGTGAGTCACTTTATGCATTCCATAATTACAGTCTTCCATAATCCTTTAAGAAGAGGCTGAAGGAAATAAGAAGTAATGCATTACTATCCTTGATTATGAGACATATTTATCATTTGGGATAAGCATCTTTAAAAGATGTAATAATTAAGACACGATATAAAACTATGCTACCTCGACATAAACTTGGCATCAGAAGCCCGTTCTCACGGTGTGTCACCTCAGGGGCAAGAGGAAAAGCTTTACTGCTCACGGATTCGCCTTCATTTTTCCCTTTCTTCCCTACAATATGCTCCTCTCTCAATGGTTTTCCCATTTACAAATCTTTCTTTTGTGTTAACTTCATTCCAACAGGCAAGATTTTGGCAGACTACAGAAGCATTTCCTTCTCCCCCTGTCCAAGTATTCGTTTGAGTCCAAAGTCAATTACTGAAGACGGCTTCCCGAGGGCCTGATAGAGGAAACAAGAAAACCCAACCCATCACAGCGCGGCAAGGGGCTTTGGCTACTGGGTGGAAAGAGGAAATTCTTCCTGACCCCCATGGATAGCAGCTGGTGGCAGCGGATTTGCTTATACCTAGTTTTTTTTAAAGAAACATTAATATTACCCATCATAAAATTATCCAATTCTTTTCAGAATCCATCTATGATACTTGGCCCATGGCCTCTTGACATAGTGAGGTTCCACAGACTATAGAGCATGTAGAGGCATATTTATTTTTGTAATTTGATCCATTTAAATTTTCTGGTTCTCTCTTAGAATGTTAGCCTTATTGTAAATAGAAGAAATTATCTGTTTTAATAAACATAAAATTGTAATGATCCTATTATATAAGATAATAAGCTAAAGTATAATATTTTAGGGGTATCTTATTGAAATTATCTGCTACATATTTAGACCCTGCCATGCCAGAATTGTGATGAATGTTTTATATACGTGCTCCAATTTATGCTTCCAACAACCTTCAGGCATGCTCATTTTCTTATAGAGATGAAAGAAGTCATATTAAGTAATTCTCTCAAGTTTACATAGCTGGCAAGTGGTAGGACTTGGAGGTCTATCAAAATCTCTCCTTTTCCACTACAACAATGCTATTGTTGAACATTAGGGAGTGAGGCCCTCAACAACTTAGTGCAATCTTGTTTCAAAATAAAATAGGGTTGAGGGTATAGCTCAAAGATAGAATGCCCCTGGGTTCAATCCCCAGAGCCACAAAAAGAAAAAAAAAAGAAGTTCTAAGTATATGACAAGGGAAAAATAGAGGAAAATGATGGGAAGTGTTGGGGGAGGGAACTGTAATTTTTCATAGGGCAATGGTGATGGCCTCCCAGTTAAGGGGACACCAGAGATCTCGTGGAAGAGGCAGAGTGAGGAACATGAGTGACCAAGGGGCATTCTAGGCAGAGGGAACAGGATCACCAAAGGCCTTGACACGCTGTCGTGGCCAATGTGGCTGCAGCAGAGTAGGTGAAGAAATGCAATATGAAATGGCATCAGAGGCAATGGGGGCTGTAGAAGGGGACCCCACAGGTCATGACATTCACTCTGGGTGGTGTGGGAAGCCACCGGAAGGTGATCAGCTGAGGTGTGATGTGATGCAACTTCCATTTAATGGGATCACTTGGGTTGTGTTGAAGTGTAACTGAACAGAAGGGTAGATGTAGGAAGAACAAGTGTCTGTGGTGGTGGCAATGACAATTATTAGAATATATGGGCCATCCATCTGTCCATCCATACGAGAGCATGGGGCGTAGCCAGCCAGTGGTGGCTTTTGAGCACGGATATGATGATCCTCACTGTACATAGGAGGTCTTTGATAATTGGTTGAACTGATATTTGCTTCTTTGTTTAAATGAAATAAGGCTTAGCCATTCTTATACAAATTCTTCTGTAGCTCTATTTTAACCATTACTTATTTAAAATTAAAACAACTGAAATAAATATACTTTTATTTTATTCATTTTTTTTTTGGCGGTACCGAGGATTGAACCCAGGGGCATTCTACCTCCGGGCTACATCCCCAACCCTATTTTTTAATCTTTATTTTGAAACAGGGTCTCACTAAGTTGTGGAGGGCCTCACTAAGTAGCTGAGGCTGGACGCGAACCCGGATCCTCCAGTCTCAGCCTCCCAAGTACTGGGATTACAAGTATGCGCCACCACGCCCGGCTTACAAATATACTTTTATACTGACTCCATCAGTATAAAAATGTTCCCGAGTATTAATACGGTGGTGTTGATTTTCCCATTACTGGAAACTTTTTAAATTTTTTAATTAATTGGAATGTAGAATACATTTTGGTGGTGACAGAAACATGAAAATAAACAAACAGGGGGATTTAGGAAAAGTGAATTTGAGTTTACCGATTTCTCGACAAATAGTAAAACATTCCAAGAGCCTAAGTATTTGGATTGGTATGGATTTAGAATTATTCCTTACATCTAACCTCGATATTGCATTTTATTTCCCTAATTTTCACATCATTGTTATCTGGTTACTGGAGTTATTGCCTAATATTTGCAGTGACATATGTTTTACTATTGTGAATTACAATTTAACTCTGAAGAAAAAGGGATACCTGTTTGGTATGGTTTAGTTATGAGATATATGAAGTTAAAATAAATTCAAGAAAAATAAAATTATCATCCATGTTTGGAAATGAAAAACTCAAAATAAATAATGACAAAGAGTCCATAATTTAAACTTGAGAGTTTTTTATTTTTAAGAATGCAATTATAGTAACTTTGATAGATTACAGATGCTTGGAGAACATATATCTCCTTGTCTTTGTTACATATGCACCAGTTTCTAAGAAACTGATAAAATGTAAGGCTCTATTTCAGAGTAGCTACAGTTCTTGGTTATTTGTGTTGTTGTTTATGTTTAGAGTCTAGAAATAAGGAGGGTATTATATTACTTTTCAAGTACCTTAAAACCTTAAAAAAAATAAAACTTCACCTTTGATTTTTCATCAAATAAACATAAGAATGAAACAAATAGGTGAGAAGACAGTTTGATTGAAACAGAGTCTCTTTCCTCAAGCAGTTTATATGCGAGGCAGGCTAATTTTATCATGGGTTGCAAAGTCAAAGCTTGGTCCTTCTATGTGCCTATCTAATAATGAGAATCACTGAATCTTCTCTAACACTGGTAAGACCATCAGGCATTTCATTTTTTAAAGTTATTTAAATAATAAAATAGAAAAAAGTTGTATAAGTGCTATATTGTGTGTGTGTGTGTGTGTGTGTGTGTGTGTGTGTGTGTGTGTGTTTTTTACTGAGGATTGAACCCAGGGGTATTCTAACTCCAAGTTACCCTCCCAGCCCCAAGCCTTATGATTTATTTTTGTTGTTGTTGTTTTGAAACAGGGTCTCACTAGGTTGCTGAGAATGTCACTACTTGCTGAGCCTGTCCTCGAACCTGAGCTCTACCTGTCTCAGTCTCCCATGTACTGGGATTACAGGTGTGTGTCACCATGCCCAGCTTAAATGACTGTTGAAGTTAAGTAAAACCACTAATATATTGCAATTCCTTCTAAAGCATTTATTAATCAGTGTATAGAGTATACTTTTGACAGATAGATAAGTCATTTTTTCACAACCACATTTCAACCATGTGATTGTTTCTGAGTGCAAGGAAATTTGACATTCCACTTTGTTTCTCATGCAAATTGATTATACGGCGTATAGTAAGTACTCAATAAATGTATTATATGCAAGTACTCAATAGGTGCATGATGAGTATAGTAAGTACTCAATAAATGTATGTTGTGCAAGTACTCAATAAGTGCATGATGAGTATAGTAAGTACTCAATAAATGCATGATGGGTAAGGATAAATATATATGCATTATTTTGAAAAGTATTTTGAGAATATCTATATATACTACTGTTTCTCAATTACACTTTTTTGTTTGTTTGGTTGGTTGGTTTTGGTACTGGGGATTGAATCCAGGGGCATTCTACCTCTGAGCTATACCCTTTTTTTCTGCTCAGAGTCAATTACACTATAATTTTAATAAAACTGGATTAAAAATGATCACTCACTCCAGACTAAATTTTATTACAAGATGTATCAATTTTAAAATTTTAACTTCCAAAATTTTAATCACCATAATGCTAGTGTCAGAAATTTTAGACCCAGAAGCTCAAGAAACTTTAAGTACTTATATAAATATTTAAGTATTTAAGTCAGGTGTGGTGGTACATGGCTGTAATCCCAGTACTTGGGAGGCCAAAACAGAAGAATCACAAGTTCAAGGCCAGCATAAGCTAAGACTCTTGGCAACTTAGCAAGACTCTGTATCAAAATAAAAAAACAAAAAATAAAAAGGGCTGAGGGTTTAGTTTGGAAGCAAAACATCCCTGGGCTCAATCCTCAGTACCAAAAAGTAAAAATATATTAATATATTAAGTATTTATATAAGTATTTTTAAAAATATTTATGTTAAGTATTTATATAAATATTTATATAATTATTTTCTTCTATGATAAGGGATAGAATGGGAATGACCTATTTTGAACTAATGACTAAGTATTGAGTAATAAGGTCAAAGTATTTTCTGATGCAGATTTAGGAACATAATTCTGGATGTTCATCTGTAAGGCAACTGTTTTAAACCTGTCCTGCGATGGTGAATTTAATAGCTTCTCCTCATTCACTCATGTACCATTTATTTTCTTTCTATTATCACAGCAACCATAGCAACCCACCAACTTTCACTTACACAGAGTAATAAAATCCTACCCCTTTTGCTTTGTCTTGAATATTTTCTTCTTAAAGAGGATGGCATCTTG
Organism: Glis glis; assembly: GCA_004027185.1. Taxonomy (NCBI): domain Eukaryota; kingdom Metazoa; phylum Chordata; class Mammalia; order Rodentia; family Gliridae; genus Glis; species Glis glis. The sequence goes on from PVJS01051906.1 coordinate 13,208, forward strand.
CATTACACAGTAGCAGCAAATGGGTGAAAGGAGTAAATTGCTTAGGGAAATCTGCACACAGGGGCAATGAGAATTCTTAAATTTATTTCAGTAATTCTGGCATACAATAAACTTTTATTAATAATAACATTTTTATAATTCAATTCAGAGTATCCTAATATACTTTCAATAGTTTCAGGAGAGTTGTAGTACTCTAACTTAGGTAAACTATCTCCTGCATTCATATAAGAACAGAAGATAGGCCAGCCTAAAGCAAAATTACAAGGTTTTCATGCCAGTCTCTGAAGACCCCAAATGTACTTCATCACCCATTTTAGCCACATCAGCTGTGGAAAAGACATGCGACTGTTATTTGTACTGCAAAATGAATTTTTTCCCCAAGAAAGAATAGTATAGGCCTGGAACGCTCAGTAGTGTAGCTCAATGGTAGACTATGTGCTTAGCATGTACAAGGCCCCGGGTTTGATTGTCAGCACCATGAAGGATGGAAGGAAGGAAGGAAGGAAGGAAGGGAGGGAGGGAGGGAGGAAAGAAGGAAGGAAGGAAGGAAGGAAGGAAGGAAGGGAGGGAGGGAGGGAGGGAGGGAGGAAGGGAGGAAGG
>PVJS01051907.1:0-13807 GCA_004027185.1 Glis glis
TAAAGTATAAAAAAATAGGGCCAGGGGTGTAGCGCGGAGGTAGAATGCCCCTGGGTTCAATCCCCGGTACCGCAAAAAAAAAAAAAAAAGAATGAAATCTTAACCCTTAGTTTGATGTCGGAAGTTTTCATGAACAGGCCCATCTCCTGGGTTTCTCTTCAAATATTTAAAACTATTTCCCAAATAGGCCAGGTCCTTTCCTGCCCAGCCTGAAACTTCCTTTCGCCGGCCCATTCTCCACCGGCTCAGCTTTCAAAAGCAACTCACTGATGAATCAGTGAGGCCTCCCTGGCTGCTCCCCCAGAAGGGAGAGAACCCACCTCAGGTCACAGTTAGCTTCCCTCTCTGAATTCCAACAAAGTTGTGCCCGTTATTTAGCACTTACCTCCTCCCCAAGTGGTTGACAGAGATTGATGGGGTCACTTCATGGAATAGGCACTGGAGAGGCCTGGTCTGGTAAAGGCACTCGCTGTGTGGACTCAGGCACCCTGGGCTCACGTGGCAAGGCTGCCTGACAGCAGCTCCCTGGCCTCAGAGGCTGGAAGGAAACAGGGTCCCCTGGGAGTGGCCCGTGCCCCTCCCCCTTCACTAGTGGCTGACTAGTTTGGAGTTTGGGAGTTTGGCCTGGCTCCCTTGCCTCATGGGGACAACTTGTCAGTCAGATTTAAGTTCCAGAGAACCTCTTTCTCCCCACCCGCCAGGCTCCACAGGCCACGGCTGGCCATCCACCTGAGACGGCACTCTGCTCAGCTCCTTCCCATCACTCTCTGGCTCAGGCCCCTGAAGCGCCGCTGGGGGTGTGCCTTGCACCAAGTCTGCGTCCTCTGGGGGACCGTTCTCCTCGTCTCTGCACTGGGGATAAAGTGATTTCCCAGGGCTGTGAAGGAGGACCTGCGGAAGCACTTAGCTGGGTGCTGGGAATTCAGAGGCACCATTAAGTGTTCCTGGAATCTGAACCTGAGCCCTTCAGGAAGGCAGTGCCGCCCGGGGCAGACGCAACAGTGACTGGAATGAAAGGCACGGAGAGGGTGCGGGTGAGGTGTCCTGCCGGGAAGGGGGGCATGAGCGCCACCCGCCGCAGACAGACACCTCGAGCCACTCGGCCGCACCCTACTGATCTAGCAACTATCCCACTCTTACTGTTGACTGTGAACATATCCTCCTTGATTCGCTCATCAATTATTTCTAGTTCTTCCTGTGTGTCCCCCACCAAGAAAAACAAACTAGGACTGTTAGGCCCCATATTGGTCACTCAGTACTAAGTGTGCATGAAATCTTCCAGTGAGGGGAACCCTGTCTGCTCATGGCAGGAGGAGGATGTGCAGAATCTGCTAAGATGGATGCACTGCAGAGGAGCTGGGGTGCTGCTGTCTTGGGGACTAGGATAGGGCCCAGGAGGAGACAGGCAGGGATGACCCACACACATCTAGGAATACATTTCCCCATTTGTTCCATAGTATACTAACTACCATGCAGCTGGGATTGATTGAAGGATCTACCCAGTCTTGGCTACTTTATGTTTTCATCATCAGGAACTGAGACTTCAGCGTGCTTGGAATTAAAAGAACTGTCTACAGATGTGTGTGTGTGTGTGTGTGTGTGTGTGTGTGTGTGTGGTGCTGGGGATTGAACACAGGGACATTCTACCTCTGAGCTATATCCTTAGCCCTTTTTTTTTTATTTTGAAACAAGGTCTCACTAAGTTGCTGAGGGTCTTGCTAAATTGCTGAGGCTGGCTACCAACCTGTAAGCCTCCTGTCTCAGCCTCCCAAGTGCTGGGACTACAGGCCTATGCTACTATACCCAGTTAAAAAAATTTTTTTGTGTGTGGTACTGGGAATTGAACCCAGAGGCATTCTACCTCTGAGCTCCACCCCCAGCCCAATTTTATTTCTTATTTGGAAACAAGGTCTCACTAGGTTGCTGAGAGCCTCACTAAGTTGCTGAGGCTGGCTTTGAACCAGCGATCCTCCTGTCTCAGCCTCCCAAGTATTGGGATTAAAGGCCTGCGCCACCATGCCCAGCACTAAGATATTTTAATTTTCAAGTAGATAAAAGATCTTCTTGCATCTCAACCAAGAGCATTTTGTCTTTTCTCACTACAATTTCCAACCCAAAGCATACAATACAAGAAACAGACATCATAGTCATGAAGTAGAACATAACCAGCTGGTTTTCCAGTTCTGGCGATCTAAGTACCTTGTCATCTGCATTACATAATTCTTGTAGAAAGCACACTGCTTTAATTGTGCAGCACGGATCATGACAGATTGCTCAGTTTTTTGACATCATTTTGCTTAGTGTTTTCTCTGCGCTGAGCTCAGGGAGACTAATTATGTCCAGGTGGGGTCCAGGTGCAAGGATGTGTGCTAACTCCAGAGGGCCTGCTTAGATAGAAAATGCTGGAGTGGTCTAGCTTTCAAAACTTGCTCTCTTGGCCCTTTTTAATAATTGCTCATGTCTCTCTAAACGTTCCCCCATCTTCCTGCTGACTAATGAGTAACTAAGTTCTAAGGGAGCAGGACCAGCTCTGATAAGGAGAGAGCGTTCCCAGGCTCCTTGGCAGACTGCGGACTGTCATTCTTTACGGTCTCTAAGGAAACCTATCTTTACAGCACATGGGCTCGTTCTTCAAATTACCATCATCATGTACAATGCTGAGATGATTTAGCTGTGCTTCGAGTTTCAAATAGAAAGTTGTACTTGTTAAGAAGATGCATTTCCTGTTATCAAAAGCACCTGGAGTGCTGGCGGTGGCTGGTGATGGTGGTCCTGCAACAACGCCAATGTGCTTGATGCCGTTGAATCGTACGCTGAGAAATGGTTACGATGGTAAATCTTATGTTATGTGCATTTTACCACATGTGAGTATTGTGCCAGTTGTACAAACAATTGGTACTGTTTCTAACTTCAGGAAGTGGGGTCAGTAAGATTAGAGCAATGGGCCTGCAAGTCACCACTTCAAATAATTAAACTTCATATCCCCGTCACTGATGGTGTAAGAATCTGACACTGAATGTCCCGGTGTGGTGCAGGAGGAAGGACACAGTGCCACCTGTAAAATACTCTTGCCAAAAGTGACTGGACTGTAGCTGAGCCTTAAGATCTAAGTTTCAGCAAACCTGTGCTTCCTCAACTAAAACCTAGATCTACAGAAAATAAGTTGAATGATGATTTACTCAATTCTCCTAAGAATGGAACATAACTAGTACCATTGTAGATGCATGGGGTAGAAGTTAATTCCTTACATAACGTGGGTGCCTTGGGACAATTATACTTCAATTCTCTCATAGATCCCAAGTTGGGAAGGATCAAGTTAAATGAAATAATCAGACAAATTCAGAATGTGAGACATTCTACAAAACAACTCCCCAAGTTTCTTCAGAAAGAAAATGTCATGGGAAAAATATAGAAATTATCAGTTAAAAGCCAGGCGTGATGGCTCACACCTGTAATCCCAGTACTTGGGAGGCTGAGACTCGAGGATCAGAGGTTCGAGGACAGCTTCAGCAAGTAGTGAGATTCTCATCAACCAAGTGAGACCCTGTTTCAAAAAAAAAAGGTAGGGCTGGGGGTATAGCTCAGAGGTAGAATGCCCCTGGGTTCAATCCCCAGTACCACAAAAAATTTTAAAAAATTATCAGTTAAAGTAGAGTCAAGACTTTTTGTTTGTTTAGTTGGTTTGCTTTGGTTTTGCCTTCATCTAAATGGATTCATACTGTATGTACTCTGTTGTACCAAGCTTGCTTCCTTCAATATAATGTCTGGATTCATCCATGTTATTGCATGATTCAATATCTCTTTCCTTTTTATTGCTGGGTAGCATTTCTTTGTATAAATATGCCACATTTGTTGATCTAGTTCATTATTGATGGATATTTGGGACATTTCCAGCTTGGGAATATCATGACTAGAGCTGCGTGCAGGCATTGTTGTACCAGTCTTCTGACAGCATCTGCAATTCTCAGATGTATAATAGGAGAGGAATTCCTGGGTCACGGGGTCATTATGTGTCAAAATGTATTAGACACTGCCAAGCAACTTCAACTACTTGGTTGAACCAATTCATACTTCCAATGGAAAGATCTGAGAGCTCCAGGTCTTTCACAGCCTTGCCCTTTGTGGATGGAGGAAAGAAGGCCATTTGGACTGGGAAAAGGCTTACGGAAAACTTCTGGAGTTACACAACTATTCTATACCTCAATCTGATTGGGGTTCACATAGAGGTAGACCTATGTAAAAATCCATCAAGGTGTGCATGCAAGTTTGTACACTTTGTATACAGGTTCTACCTCAGTGAGAGAACAAGACAATGAATGACCACATGTAATAGGTAAAACTTGATTGGCTCTTGATTCAAAACAAATCCAATCCAGTTATAAAGACAGTTGGGGCCGGGTGCAGTGGCACATGCCTATGATCCCAGTACTTGACTGAGACAGGAAGAGACAGGTTGGAAGCCAGCCTCAGCAACTTAGCAAGACTTTGTTCCCAAATAAAAATAAAATCGGGCCAGGGTTGTAGCTCAGAAGTAGAATGCCCCTGGGTTCAATCCCCAGCACCACAAAAAAAAAAAGACAGTTTGGGTCATATTTACTAGGTAATTGATGTTATTAGAGAATTCTTCTTAATTTTCTAAGGTGTGATCATTACACTGTGGTTATGTAGAAGAATGTCACTTATTGGGAAATGCATGTTGGGCATTTAGTCAGAAGTCAAGTGTCATGACACCTATAACTTACTTTCAAATGGTTTGGCCAGTGTGAGTGTGTGTGTGTGTGTGTGTGTGTGTGCATACAGATACAGATAAAGATAAAACAAATATGGAAAATGTTAACTATTATTGGATATAAGTAGTGGATATAAAAGTGTTTGTTACATTATTTTTTCAACTTTTCTGAATATTTAATATTTCTAAAGTATTTTTTTAAAAATGTGTTTGGAAGAAGATATAAAGACTGAAGTGACCAGCCTAAAATAAGAAAGTAACCAAAGAGGGACCCCAAAACAAAACCTAGGAATCTTGAGCCCCAGTTGCCAGCTCATAGGCTGCTGCTGCTTCTAGGAGTTAAGACTGGAATTTGTTGAATTTGAATGTAATTTTTAAATGTATTTCCTTCTGCAAAGCACCCAATAGTCTAACCAGGCAGCCCAATGACACCTAAATTCATCTTATAAGTATATTAAATTTGCATTCTGCCTGAAAGTTCACACTTCCTCTGCAAACCTCTCTCTCTCCCTCTCTCTCTCTCTCCCACCCCCAGCTACTTTCAAAATCACTCCGCAACCACTTTACCCAAATCCATATTCCCTTCTTCTAATGCAAAGTTAAATTGACAGCTAAGTGGCCCTGGCGCCCACAAAGCCCTGGTGACTTGTGCCCGAGCAGGAGGGGCCGGGGGAGCTGCCGGCTGCTGTTTGAGGTCCCCTTGCCCAGCTGCAGCGCTCCACAGAGCTTCTCAGGTGGCCGGGCCGCTTTGAAGGTTTACTTTCAATTAAAAAAAATAAGACAGAAGCCAAATCAGCAGCTGTCAGGGATGCAGGGAAGATTTATTCAGGGTGGTCAAAGGGGAGCGTGGCCCGCAGTAAAGGCCCGAAGGTAGACGGGAAGGAAATTCGAGCTGGAGAGAGAAATTCCTCCTGGCAAGGTCAGCTGGCGCTGGGCTAGTCCTTCTGAGCAAGGCTGCCAGATCCCTGTTGCTGGACGTGCTCAAAAGGGAGAGGAGGATTCTGCTGGCAGACACTGGGGTGGGAGGGGGCCTGCCCAGGGGAAGCGAGCGGGCAGGGCCTTGAAAGCATAGCTTATTAATCAGACGAAACCAGGCCTGAGGGATCAAACATGACTGATTTTTAAATTGCTTCCTGATTCAAAAGCTGGTGTGGCCCACCTCAGAATGTGACGAGGGGTGAGGAGGCCAGGTCCCCGGGCGGTTCCGCGCACACAGAGCTTCCCTTGAAGTCAGCCTGCGCCGAGAAGCCCGCAGATGTGCCGAGAATAGTGGGAGTCGAGCTATGGTTTTACCGCCTCTCATTTCCTGTCCCAGTTCTTATATGGCTCCGGCCATGTGACGCTCGAGTGTGAAAACTAACGTGTGTTTTTCAGAAGGAGCAAGCCAGGTTCCCCATTGACCCTGATCAATGCCCACGGAACTGCTAGAAGTTCTAGAAGTTAAGCTATAGGCACCCCTCTCCCCGCGTCTACACCCTTTCTCCTTCCCACACAATCTCACGTGCGACTGGAATATAGCAGCTAGCGTGGGGTCCACGTCCTATCCGTGTCCTCAGACGGGACAATTACCCACATTCTACCTGCTGGCTTTGCACCCTCAGGTACACTGAAGCTGCTGGTTACACCTCAGAGGTTGCCCAAGACTGACTACTCTAAACATATGTAACATAACAGATGCATGGATATGCATAGATTATATATGTATATACATACACACATCACACAGCTTCTGTGGCCATGGTCCCATACTATTCCACCACTTCAAGATGCCACAGTCATGTGAGCAGTGTAAGCACATTTCGTGATGTTCACAGAATGATGGGATCACCTAGTGACACATTTCTTAGAACATATCTCTGCCACCCTCTGCCACTGTGATGTTCTGCCGCACCTCGGGCCTAGAGCAATGGGCTGAATCCTTTGAAACCATCATCTAAAATTAATTTTTCCTCCTCTAACTCGCTCTTGTCAGGAATTTTGGTCACAATAATGAAAAGCTGACTAACACACATTCTTTGCAGGATGGGAGAGGATGACTTTCTCCCTAGCTGTGTGTCACATTGTCACATCTGGTTACCAAGGCCACTCTGTTATGGCAAGAGAATCCCAAATACTCTCTTGAAAGAGTTTATCAGATTCTGGGGTCACCCATCGCTTAGATGGGAATCCTTTATGTGAAATGATTCCATAACTTCTCATCTTTATTTCTCTACCCCAGAGAAACTCAAATATAAGCCAACAAGGTAAATATAGATTATTTATCCTTTCCTTTTTTACCTTTCTTCCCAGATTTTCTTCCCCAAATAAATTTCCCTCTCTTTCCCAGGTTGCAGAACCAAACCTCACAGAATTTAACAATTGAAATAGGTATCAATAGAGATGGAATGAAGGTATGATCTATATTAACAGTATCTGGCACTCTGCTTGGTCAAAATTGTATATAAATAAGCCGGTTGTAACTGCCAGTACTTAGGGTTTTGTTGTTGTTGTTTTGTTGTTGTTTTGGTATTACCGGGGATTGAACCCAGGTAAATTCTACCTCCAAGCTATGCCCCCCAGCCCTTTTTACTTTTTTTATTTTGAAACAGGGTCTTGCTAAGTTGCTGAAGCTGACCTCGAACCTGCGATCCTCCTGTCTCAGCCTCCCAAGTACTGGGATTACAGGCATGTACCACCACACCCAGCTCAACACTTTTTTAACAACAGCTAAAATAGGTTTTTTTTAACAATAGCCAAAATAGGTTTATATTATGAATCATAAATGATGATCACATTATGTAATAGGCTTATTCCTGAAAAATTGACCATACAGCATTTTCACCAAAATGTACATTATTTCCCCATGAACATCCATTATATATAATACCAAAGATATTATATAGGAGCAAAAAGTTTGAGAGCAAATTTTTGATAAAATAAAGATTTGACAAGGAGGTACCAAATTTATTTAGTTGAAAAACTATCACAAGCCGGGCGTGGTGGCGCACGCTTGTTATCCCAGTACTTTGGGAGGCAGAGACCGGAGGATCCGGGTTCGCGGCCAGCCTCAGCTCACTCCCCCCCCTCCCTGTCTCTCTCTCTCTCTCTCTCTCTCTCTACCTAGTGAGGCCCTCCGCAACTTCGTGAGACCCGGTTTCAAAATAAAGTATAAAAAAATAGGGCTGGGGGTGTAGCACGGAGGTAGAACGCCCCTGGGTTCAATCCCCGGTACCGCAAAAAAAAAAGAAAAGAAAAGAAAAGAAAAACTAGCACAAATGAAAGACCTCAAGTGGATGTTTTGGTACAACTCCTAGCAAACATAAAGGTGATCCCAACATGCACAGGCTGCCTGGGTAGCCAGGGAAGCCAGGCCCACGGTATGTTATGAAAATGGAAATTATTTTGTAGTAAAAATTATTTCATTTATTAGACCCCATAATACAATTACAAAAGAAGTTCTATTGCTTCTTCTGGGGCTGGGCGTCTAGAACTAAGCCGCAATACCAAATTTAGCCAGAAGATGGTGATTCTTAAATGGAGAAAATACTCCGAGTTGAAAATTCTGTTTTTATGAAGTTATTTGAAATTAGAGGATCATGAGTTTGCTGCTGTCTCTGACAGCAGATACTTTGGCAAATGGCTTTTACAATGGGAAGGGGACAGCTACTTTGAGGGATCACTGGGAAATGTATAAGAGCAGATATAAGAGAAATGCCAACGAAATCATTAAGAGAGGTGGCATAGGTCCGTGTATGCATAAAGATAAAGAATTAATCCCTTTTCTCAGTACTGGTCTCAAACCCAGGGGTTCTACCACTGAGCTACATCCCCAGCCCTTTTTTATATGTTATTTTGAGATAGGGTCTTGCTGTTGCCCAGTCTGGTCTCAAACTTCTGATCCTCCTGCCTTAGCCTCCCAAGTTGCTGGTATAACAGGTGTGCCTCACTGCTCCTAACTGAGAATTACTTTTTTTCAGTGAATTTTAAGGAGAACAATTTTTTTAAGGCTTTGGAGGTCTTGGAATGCACTAAATGTTTAAAGCCAATACTTTATTATATATATTGTTATAAAGGGAAGTTTAGCAAATGACACTAATGAAATAGGTACAGGAAAACTTTCATACATGCCTTACAGTCTCAGGAAATTGTAAGGGATTTCTTAAGAAAGAATTCTCCTTGGAATGTGGGGGAGGGGTGCAGATAAGTATGCGTGTATTTGTGTATGTGTGTGGGTGTGTGGGCTGGATGTATAATATGTGGATGTGTGTAGTGTGTGGATGTATGTAAGAGGTATGTGTGTGTGTGTGTGTATGGATCTGTGTGGTATGTGGATGCGTGTGGTGTATGAGGTCAATATATGTGGAGGGGGAGGAAAATGTGTGGGGGAGAGGAGGTAGGGGGTAAGGTTAAATGTGTGTTGTATACACAGACACACACACACACACACACATGAATGTCCTATAAAATAGCACCTTGGGGCAGCCTTGCCTTCTAGTGGGGGAAAAGGAGAAATTGTCATTTTGTTTATTAGAGTCATATTGCCTTAACTAATTTTCTGAATTTAATTCAACATAAAATATTGAGAAGTGGAGCCAGGCGTGGTGGCGCATACTTGTAATCCCAGTACTTGGGAGGCTGAGACCAGAGGATCCGTGTTCACCGCCAGCCTCAGCTACTTAGTGAGGCCCTCCGCAACTTAATGAGACCCTGTTTCAAAAGAAAGAATAAAAAATAGGGCTCGGGATGTAGCTCAGAGGTAGAATGCCCCTGGGTTCAATCCCCAGTGCCGCAAAAAAAAATTGAGAAGTGAGGGGGCTGTTATCAGATTTTAAAAAATTGTAATACAAAAGTCATCTCTTTATTCAGAAGCTGCGCTAGGAGAAATAAAAGGGAGAGAAAGTATGTGGAACTGCTGCCATCTGGTGGAGGACCTGGAGACTGCAGGTGAGGAGGGGAAGAGCCCCAAAGGTTTGGGGTTTTGTTGATGTGGACTGGTTTCATTTTTATTTGATTTGATTTGTGTTGTTGTTGTTGTTGTTGTTGTTGTTGTTGTTGTTTTGTTGTTTAGTTCACTTACCATTCGCCCCCCTCTGACGACCCTAGGATATTACCTTCCCTGTGTGGAAGACGGAGTGAACAGAGCCCCGTGTGTTGAGAGAGAGTGTGGCGGAGCTTAAGCATCATCTGGACTCAGGTTTCAGACTCCCTGGGTTCCAGTGATGACATCATTACATGCAGATCGGTCACCTGCAGCAAGCCATTCACTCTCCTCATTCTTCTAAGGGATGAGGTAGTTGATCCTGTGCGGGCAGAGTACGTGTCATACCTGAGTTTCTTTCCAGCCTTCTCCAGTCAAAGCCTTGGTTACACGTCCAGGAGAACAGCGCCAGGACCTTGCCATAGAAAGATGGGGCTGCCCCAAAAGATCTGGGCCGAGCAGGGCAGCTCTGCAGCAGGACAGCTGTCGGGGCACTGCCCTCTCTTACATCCCTTGATACATCACTATAAATACACAATCAAGCTGTATCGCTCCACTGCCACACACACATTCCTGTTTGTGTTCCCATTGATTGCACCCCAGATGATAAATAACTTTTTTGGTACTGAGGATTGAACCTGGGGGCAGTCTACCTCCGAGCTACATCCCCAGCCCTATTTTTATTCTTTATTTTTGAAACAGAGTCTCACTAAGTTGCAGAGGGCCTCACTAAGATGCTTATAATCCCAGTACTTGGGAGGCTGAGACCGGAGGATCCGGGTTCACGGATAAATAACTTCTTAAAGGCAAGGACGCTGCCTACCCCGCCGCCAGCAGCCATTACATGGTCTGAGCCTTGTGGGCTATTATCTCAAGGTAGCAGACATCTTCCTCAGCTTAGAACATAGCGTGGAGGAGTGTGGCTTTCAGAACTCCAGTCCATCTACATGAAGAACAAAACCCAGAAGTAATGACTGAGCTCAAACCAATGGGAATCAGGAAATGAGAGGCCAGGAAAAGTAGAACATATAACCAATCATGTAACTCCCCCCCCGGGCCATGACCAGGATGCTCCAGACTGGAGGAAGGAGGGAGTAGTGATGTATGAATCATCTGCCTCCCAGTTTCTAAGAAGAAACTGATAAGTGTCTTCCTATGGAGGAAAAGGTGTATCTTTTCCATCTTTATCTTGACCACTGGAAATTTTAAGCAAGGGTGTATATAGGAAAAATGTCTCAACAATTGTCCCCAATTTTTTCTGCAGGGTGTTTTCCTGTTCAACTCCATATGACCTCAGTAGGAGAGCAGAGGATCGGCAGTATCAGAATCTGAAATGAGAAATAAAGTAGACTACTTCCATTCATCCTTTCCCAGAGCTGCTAAATGTGTCAAACCAGCTGTTCTACTACTAAAAGTTCTACTAAACGTCCTCCTCTTCCTTCTCTTATTCCCTCATAGATGTCTAAGCATGTAAAGTAATAACTACAAGTGAGCAAGGAGAAACACATTTTTTTTTTTTTGCGGTACTGGGGATTGAACCCAGGGGCATTCTACCCCCGAACTACACCCCCAGCCCTATTCTTTTTATTATTCTTTATTTTGAAACAGGGTCTCACTAAGTTGCGGAGAGCCTCACTAAGTAGCTAAGGCTGGCTGTGAACCTGGATCCTCCTGTCTCAGCCTCCCAAGTACTGGGATTACAAGCGTGCGCCACCACACCTAGCTGGAGAAACACATTTTAAAAAGAGGGAAATTGGGGAAGGGTTAATTGACCAATGTGTGCATGTGTACTTCTACCACCCTGAAACCCATCAAGATGTATGATTACAATGTAACAATAAAAAAAATTAATAAATAAATAGAGGGAAAGCTAGGCATGGTAGTACATACGTATAATCCCAGTACTTGGGAGGCTGAGACAGAAAGATTGCAGGTTTAGCAAGGCCCTCAGCAACTTAGGGAGACCCTGTTTCAAAATACCCAAGACCCCCCCCCAAAAAAAGAGGAAGAGGCTATTGAACACAAAGTGCATGGCCAGCCTGCAGGATGCAGGATCTGGTTTACGATGCATCTTGAAGAGGCTGGACAAGGTGACTCAGGAAGAGATGCACATAGCTACAAACAGCTTGTTTCCCCTGCGCTGCCTTTTGTCACCATCCTCACGCAGACATCCCACTGTTATGTTGTGTAATTTATGATATTTCAAAATCAATTATCCTCACTACTAAATCATTTTGCAATGAATATGTTCCTGTAGAGAAGCAGCCATGACCTAAAAAAAAAAAGACTGTTCTGTTGCATAATAATGTTTATGTCTTCTGTCCAAAGGATCACACAAGAAGAAGTAATGTCAATGTGTACTTCTCTCTTCTACTCAACTTTTGGAGAATACGTTTAATACACAATAGGGTAGGTGCTTGACATGTCAGTTAGCTATCGCTGAATAACAAATACTCCCAGAACATAGCCTTACCATTGCCCAGAGTCTCTGGGTCAGCAGAGTGGTTCTTCTGGCCTGGGCCCTGCGAGGTGGCTTTCGGATGGCCTCATTTCGCCTGGGATTGCCCAGGCCTCTCCAGGCAGCTGCAGAGTCCACTGGAGACTGACTGGTCTAGGACCCCTCCACTCCTGCAGCTTGATCCTGCTTCACATGGCCTCTCACCCTTCTGCAGGCTCGCCCAGGGGTGTTCACCTGGCCACTGGGCAGCTCCCAAGAGACAGGACAGTTGTACATGGGTCTCTGGAGATGTAGGCTCAGAACCTGCAAGGAATCACCTTCACTGCCTACTGGCAGCAGTCTGTTGACCAAAGCAAGTCACTCCTGATGGGAGGAGCTAAGAAGTAAATGCAAAAGGTGGGGATGCAGGGAGGGTAGAACATTACAGTCTTGAAGGAAAATGCCTAGTGTCTGCCTTTTCAGTAAGTATCTCTGGAGCATCTATGATGCTCCTAGCAGCGTTACTACGAGAACCCCACAGTGAAACCCCTGTTCCCAGGGAATCTGTTATTGGCAAGGTTGAGACATCTATACAATAAGCAGCTAATGCATGAAAAGCTCTCAATAAACATTTGTTTGATGAATGGAATTATGTGCCATCAAAGTATTTATTTTTCAAGCTCTCTTTTCATAGAGTAGTAGCCTATTCAGTTCATTTATCATGCATATATCCTATTCTGTCACTTCTGAGACACACATTGCTCATTTCTCAACAACTCTGAAATCAGAATGGGACTTAATATCGAGGTAGTTTTTAAAGTATTGCATCATAAACCATTTGCAGCATTTTCTGTTTTATGGCAGTAAATAAAATAACAATCTTTCTTACATTGACAGCATCTTTGATTCAATGAGATATAATCTATTTTATATATGCTTTAGAAAGCACATGTGAGCCGGGTGTGGTGGCGCACGCTTATAATCCCAGTACTTTGGAGGCTGAGACAGGAGGATCCGGGTTCACAACCAGCCTCAGCTACTTAGTGAGGCCCTCCGCAACTTAGTAAAACCCTGTTTCACAATAAAGAATAAAAAATAGGGCTGGGGATGTAGCTCGGAAGTAAAATGCCCCTGGGTTCAACCCCCAGTACCGCAAAAAAAAGAAAGAAAAAGAAAACATGTGTGAATAGTTAGGCCTGCTTCCCTAGGGTTCAATTGAGACAAGTTTTCATAGGATCACGCCAGTCCATGAACATTCAAGCCTCCAGCAGTAACATTAAATCTACAATGACTGATTCATAAATGTTAAAACCAACAACTGACACATGGTGCCTTTGTAACAGTCTGTGAATTTATGAAAGCTTACTTCTCAAAGTTTTAATTGCTATTAAATGTTAAACATGCATCTTCTATATAATTAAGGCATAAGTGTATATAAAGACTATGTGCATTTCTAAGCACTCATGCATGGAAAAGATTTTTGTATTTTAGTGTTTGAAATTAATCAAAGGGGGCCAGGCGTGGTGGGGCACGCTTGTAATCCCAGTACTTTGGGAGGTGGAGACCAGAGGATCCGGGTTCGCGGCCAGCCTCAGCTCGCTCTCTCTCTCTCTCTGTCTCTCTCCCTCCCCCTGTCTCTCTCTCTCTCTCTTTACCTAGTGAGGCCCTCCGCAACTTCGTGAGA
>PVJS01051908.1:0-13805 GCA_004027185.1 Glis glis
CAAAAAAAAAAAAAAAAAAAAAAAAGTAGGGCTGGGGGTATAGCTCAGAAGTAGAATGCCCTGGGCTCAATCCTCAGTACCACAAAAAATTAAAATAAAAAAATAAATAAAAAGAGCTGGGGGTGTAGCTCAGAGGTAGAATGCCCCTGGGCTCAATTCCTAGTGCCACAATAAAAAGTGGTTTGTTTGTTTGTTTGTTTGTTTGTTTTGGTAATGGGGATTGAACCCAGAGGTATTCTACCTTTTTTATTTTTTATTTTGAAACAGGGTCTCACTAAGTTGCTAAGGGACTACCTAAGTTGTTGAGACTGTTTTCGAACCTGCAATCCTCCTGTCTCAACCTCCCAAGTACTGAGATTACAATTATACGCCACCACGCCTGGCTAGGAACTGCTATCTTAATTATCTGGTTGGAGAAACTGAATACCAGAGAAAAGAGATGAATTGTCCAAGCCCAGGACCAATGTAATAAAAACAGCAAGCAGTTACATCATGCTTTTTTTGTACCAGGTACTGCTCTGAGTGCTTTTCATAATTAATTTGTTAAGTCCTCAAAATTGATGATATCACCACTCCCGTTTTCAAGGGGAGAAACTGTAGCACAGAGAGGTTCAGTATTCTTCCTAGGTTGCACAGTTAGCAAATAGCAGGGCCACAGTTCACTTTGGGGAGTTTAGTCCTGTCTAGTCCCGCAGCATGAACCAAGCCCAGAGCCAACTGGCATAAACAGGGAGGAGTCTCTGCCTCTTTCTCCTGCCTGGACTGGGGGCAGGGCAGAGAAGAAAAGCAAGTCAGAGCCCTCAGCCGCCAGCTGGGACTTTCCACCTTAAAGGGAGGATAGTGTTATGGAAAAAATGATAAAGCTCTGGAAAGATGAATATCTCCCCAGAGCTCCCAAGTCTCTTCAGAGTCCCCCCTCTGGCTGTGGGGAAGGGTCACAAACTGTGCTGTCCTGCTCCAGAGGAGATGAAGGCCACCTGGCTCCCAAGACACCCAGCCAGGCAGCTCAGAACACTGAGGATCACTGGCCTGGGTGGAAAGTTCCAATTTCTCAGCCAGAAGCACGAGGCTTCTGCTTGGAGACCCCCCAAGGAATCCAGTTCAGGCTGGGGCTCCCTGTCCCTGGGTGGTGGGAAATGCATGTCTTACGGAGCCCAGCTCACTGCTTCCTCCAGCAAATGGGGAAAAGCATGTGTGCTGTGAAGGAAAGGAAGGAGAACTCAGAGGTCGCAGCTGGCAGGCACCCGACTGGCCGAGTCCCTGCCCGGCCAGCAAGAGAAGGAAAAATGAGGGGGAGGAAAATTCTCCTACAAATGCTTTATAAAGATTAAGAATCTCTCAGCCCTGTCATGAGCATGTGACCTTAAACAAATCAAAATACACAGAGTGAAGCGATTAGGATAGAATGCTCCATGTGATTGTCTCTGCCTCAAGAATATTTAAATATTCTAGTTCAACAGCTTGGAAAAATATACAAGTTCAGTTTCAACTTGAGCGCCATCCCTTTTGCCCAGTTCAGGGTTCAGTTAAAAATAATACTACTGATGGGATGGGAGCTTTGAGTTCAGCAGTGTATGCAATTTTCCCCAGCTCCATCCGGTTCAAGTTCAAGGCTAGGGTGTGTGTGTGTGTGTGTGTGTGTGTGTGTGTGACATTCCCAGGCTTTGTGGATGTGACAAGACATTGGTGGAAAAGCACAGGCTTTGGAACTAGAAAAAAACCCACATTCAATCCCAAGCAGTTGGTCTCGGTGTGACCTGGGCCCCACTGAGCCTCCTTTCCTCCACCTTGAATTTGGAGGTAATAATTGCTATCCCATATAATCAAATGATATTTTTAATATTTAGGAATATACTACTATATGCCACTGGGTAATTTACTTCCCCTCTTTAGGCCTTGGTTTTCTCATCTGGAAAATGGGGATCATAATAACCCTTCTCTGTCTACAGATAAATGTGAGAATTCAATCAGATTACTCTTTGTTAGTATGAGGTTTTTCACACAGTAAGCACTCCATAAATTACAACTGTTAGCATATTTCCATGCACTTCTTTATATTTTTCCCTACATATGTGTTCTCTGAAGCATAGTGTTGCATGCTTTTAAATTTCACTCAAACATACTATATGTATCCTTCAGCTTTATTTTTCACATTCAGTATTATATTTGAGATTCATTTGTATTGCTATATGTAATCATAGCTTATTCTTTCTCATCACTGTATAGTATTCCATTGTATGAACATACAAGACTTATTTACCTTTTTTCCTGTTGGACTATTATAATCGGTGCTGCTATGAACATTGTACATACCTATTTGAACACAGGTGTAAGAGTTCTCTTTTCGTCTTTCTACTCTGCTTTCTTCTGGGTATCAGCTTGCCCCAGGCTAGCTACCTTAGGGCCCCATATGGCCACCCCAACTCCATGAGCCGGCGTGGTGGCACATGCTTGCAATCCCAGTACTTGGGAGGCAGAGACCGGAGGATCCGGGTTTGCAGCCAGCCTCAGCTACTTAGTGAGGCCCTCCGCAACTTAGTGAGACCCTGTTTCAAAATAAAGAATAAAAAAATAGGGCCGGGGGTGTAGTTCGGAGGTAAAATGGCCCTGGGTTCAATCCCCGGTACCGCATAAAAAAAAATGCAAACATGACATGGTCCAGTGGAAGCAAGAAGGCTGAAATATCTTCCCACCTCTGTGAGTGAAGATAATGCCTTTTCACATAATTGTCTAGGAAGCAACTGTTAAATTTTACTTACACACACACACACACACACACACACACACACACACACACACACACAGTAAAACCCAAACCAGAGATCACTAACTCAAATGCTCACTGAGTCAAACAGGCAATACAAGTCAGGGAAGTGGACTGGATCAAGAACATTAGGGAGTACCAAGGTTTGGGCAAACTGGAAGCACCTGACCTGTTTAAAGGGAGGAGAGCCGGGCATGGTGGTGCACGCCTGTGATCCCAGTACTGGGAAGACCAAGACAGGAGGATCGCAGGCTCGAGGACAGCCTCAGCAAGTAGTGAGACTCTCATCAACCTAGCGAGACCCTGTTTCAAAATAAAAATAGGGCTGGGGGTATAGCTCAGAGGTAGAATGCCCCTGGATTCAATTCCCAGTACCAAAAAAAATAAAAAATAAAAATAAAAAAATAAAGGGAGAGAGAAGGCGAGAGTGGTAGTACACACCTGTAATCCCAGTACTTGGGAGGCTGAGACAGGAAGATTGCAGAGTCCGGACCAGTGAGTTATCGAGACCCTATTTCAAAATAAAAAGGGCTGGGGTGTAGCTCAGAGGTAGAATGCCCCTGGGTTCAATCCCCTGTACCATTAATTAATTAATTGGTTAAAAATAAATTGGTAATTAATTAATGAAGGAGAGAACTGAGCTGCCTATTGATACTGCTGTCAGGAAGGTTCTTCCCCCCCCCCTTTGTGTGTGTGTGTGTGTGTGTGTGTGTGTGTGTGGTGCTGGGAATCGAAGCCAGAGGGCCTCCTGCATGCTAGGCATCGCTCTAATACCGAGCTACAGCCCCAGCACAATTCTTACATAATTATTGCTAATTCCAAATTTTTAAAAGCCCAGGGAAGAGCTAGGCATGGTGATGCATGCCTATAATCCCAATACTTAGGAGGCTGAGACAGGAGGATCGCAGGTTCGAGGACAGCCTCAGCAAGTAGTGAGACTCTCATCAACCTAGAAAGACCCTGTTTCAAAATAAATTTTTTTAAAATAAATAGGACTGGGGGTGTGGCTCAGAGATAGAAGGCCCTTGGGTTCAATCCCCACCACAAAAAAAAAAAAAAAAAGCCCAGGGAAAAACATACCCACCAGCCACCAGCAAAACATACCCACCAGCCAAATTCTTTTTTTTTTTTTCGGTACCGGGGATTGAACCCAGGGGCATTCTACCTCCAAGCTACACCCCCCGCCCCTATTTTTTATTCTTTATTTTGAAACAGGGTCTCGCTAAGTTGCAGAGGGCCTCACTAAGTAGCTGAGGCTGGCCGCGAACCCGGATCCTCCTGTCTCAGCCTCCCAAGTACTGGGATTACAAGCGTGCGCCACCACACCTGGCTCCACCAGCCAAATTCTGACCAGAGGATGACAGTTTATAACCTTCAGTCTAAACCCAAATAGTGATAAAGAAATGTTTTCTCCGCCATCCCCATCTGTAAGTGCACTCCTTGCGTCACATAGTTAGTGATAGAGAACAGCTTGTTCCTTTTCTCGTCTCCTCTCCATCCCTTTTCCAAGGGTGCCTCTTCTGGCCGTTTGGGTAACCAATGATGCCCAATACCAAGTGCTATATATTTTTAAATTGAACTTTGAGTTATAGTAATAATATATTTTATTATAAGAAAAAAATCAAGCTGGGTGTGGTGGTGCATGCCTATAATCCCAGTACTTAGGAGGCTGAGACAAGAGAATCTGAGGTTTGAGGACAGCCTCAGCAACTTAGCGAGACTCTCAGCAACCTAGCAAGAACTTGTTTCAAAATAAAAAGTAAAATAGGGCTGGGGTGTAGCTCAGAGGTAGAATGCCCCTGGGTTCAACCCCCAGTATCACAGGAAAAAAAAAAGAAAGAAAAGAGAAAAGAAAGAATCAAAACAACAGAATATATGATAATTTTATTGCATTTCTCTGTGAAGCTGTCTACAGCTAGACATAATAGGATTCCTTATAAGAACATTTTCTAACAAGATGTCCAGAGGTAGGCAATTTCAGTGTTGATTCATCAGCTCTAAAATGTTAGAGCACTGAGTCTGCAACTTCATATTTCTCTAGGCATTTCCCTCATGGTTGTAATATCACTGTCACAATTCTAAGCATCACAGCCTTATACTAGTATCCCAAGCAGGAATAGAAGTGAAAAGGTCAGAAAAGGTTCTTTGATTTGTTTTTGTTATCAAGACAGAAATTGTTTGCCGAGAAATTTCCTTTCTTATCTCACTAGCCAAACTGAGTCTTATGACCGCCTCTAGCTGCAAGGAAAGCTGGGAAGGCAACTATATGGCTAAAAGGATTGAGATGGCCTCATCATGCCTCAGCCAGTCGTAACTCGTCCCCTGCTTCTGTGATCAAGGGGGAGGTAGGTAAGGGTCACTGGATAGGCAACTTTATTATTTTCCACAGAACCCCTTCCAGTCCCCCTCCCTGGAGGTGCCCACCATTAGTGATTTGAGACTTCTCCTTCTAGATTTTTTTCATCCCACCTACATATATACTGTAGCAGATGTTTGCCCATTTTTCTTTTCTTCCACATTATCAAAACTGCAATTTTACTGTTGTTCTCCTCTTCTCCGTGGAATCAAGAACAAATCCCGATTGCTTTAAGCCAGAGATTGATTTACAATCATTTCATTGGCAACCCAGCTCTGGACAATGAAATATGGTCTAGAAAAAACTTCGTGTGTGTGTGTGCGTGTGTGTGTATGTATGTGTGTGTGTGTGTGTGTGTGTGTGCGTGTGTGTGGTTCTAGGGATTGAACCCAGGGGCATTCTATCTCCAAGCTACTTTTAAAGACCTGAACATAAAAACCAAATGAAGAGCTGCGGCAGAAAGGGACAGTCCTTTTTCTGTGACTGGTCATTGGAGTATAAGAATGTGACACCTGAAACTGTAGCCATCATCTTGCATTTATAAAGGGATCATAATTGCAAGATGTCCTTGTCCTTGGCAGAGGACAAGGACAGGAAGTGCCTGAGTCCCTGATGAGGAGGCCAGACCATTGAACAATCTACCCTGAAGCTGAGTCTGCCTCTGGACTATTGTAAGATAAATCTATCTTCAATGCTGAAGCAAGTGGTCTGTGTGTGGGCGGGGGGATACCAAAGTCAAAATCATCCATCTGATACACATATATAGGTGTGTTTGCTTCTTTCACATAAGTGGAGTTATAGTCATATGCATTGGAGTTGAGTTCAGTTGCAAGAAATGAAACCTAGAATAGCACTGATAGAAACAAGTGGGAAGTACATTTCCCACTCATGTAAACGAAGGACAGAAGCAGGCAGTCCCAGGCTGGCACGGCACTGCACAGTGCAGGAGCCCATGGCTCCTTCTATCTTGGGGTTCTGCGTCTTCAATACAATACGTAACACGGGCTGCAGCTAGCATGTCCACAGTACGGCCAGCAGGAAGCCTTAAGAGGCACCACCTCTCAGAAGACACCTACCTTAGCCAGGCGTGGTGGAGCACACCTGTAATCACCGTACTTGGGGGGGCTGAGACAGGAGGATAACAGGTTCGAAGCCAGCCTCAGCAACTTAGTGAGGCCCTCTGCAACTTTGCGTGACCCTGTTTCCAAATAAAAACTAAAATAGGGCTGGGAGTGTAGCCTGGAGGTAGAAGGCCCTTGGGTTCCATCCGCAGTACAACAACAACAAAAAAGAAGATGCCTACCCTACATTACCTCTGCTTACAGTTCATTGGCTAGAACTTAATGGCATTGCAGCGCTGAATTGTACAGGGGTCTAGGAAATGTACTTTCTTCCAAATAACCATGTGCCAACTCAAAATAGACACTGAGGGACAACAAGCAATCTCCATCACAATACTGCACATATGGGTACAATGTATCCTGGCTTTCCATCCATGCCAGAACATATAAATTGACTTTTTTTTTTGGTACTGGGAATTGAACCCAGGGACACTCCACCTCTGAGCTATATACCCAGACCTATTTTATTTTTTATTTTGAAACGGTCTCGCTAACTTGCTGAGGCGGACCTCGAACCTGCAATCCTCCTCCCCAGTACTGGTATTACAAGCACATGCCACCATGCCCCACTGACCTTGCTGTTTTGAGGATTATTTTGTTCTTCTTTTTCTAACTTCTTAAGGGAGAGTCAGATTTCTGTTTTGTGTGTGTGTGTGTGTGTGTGTGTGTGTGTGTGTGTGTGTGTGAGTTTATTCAAATAAACAGTGGCTAATTCTCAACACCATTGCCACTCTCTTTTCCTTTTCACAATCTATGGAGGACTGGATGAGAGTTGACAAGGAAGGTGTCTCATTGCTCACTTGGCATTTCCCTAATTTTAACAATGTTGAGCAATATTCCTAATCAATGACCGTGTCCCTTAGCTGCCTGAAACCCCAGTGAAGCTTTGAAATTACAGCTTCTAAGAGCTGCTGGGCATGGTGGCACACACCTGTAATGCCAGTATTTAGGAGGCTGAAACAGGAGGATCACAGGTTCAAGGCCAGCCTCAGCAACTTAGCAAGATCATGTTTCAAAATAAAACATAAAAAAGGGCTGTGGTGTAGCTTGGAGGTAGAATGTCCCTGGGTTCAATCCCCAGCAGAAAGAAAGGAGGAAAGAAGGAAGAGAAGGGGAGGGGAGGGGCAAGCTGGATTAGATTCTCTGTCCAGACTTTTTTCACCCTCAATTCTCTGCCTACCTAGAGAAGTGTTCTTACTTCCAATTACCAGAGCGTTGGTTAGAATAGGAAAGCTGAAATCAACCAGATCTGAGTTTGAATCCCTCCTGCTTAGCTATATGCCAGCTGTGTGACCTTAGGCAAGTTACTTGGCCTCTCTGAAACTTTGGGCTCTCAATTTCATAAAGGAGATGGCAAGCACTTTTGCACAGGCATTATATGGATTAGAAATTAGGTATGTAAAGCATCCCAAACAGTGCTCACACCTCGTAGAAGGCACAAATAACATTTTTTTTTCCTTTTAGTACGGGGGATTGAACTCAGGGGTGTTCTACCTCCAAGCTACACTCCCAGTCTTTTTTATTTTTTATTTTGAAACAGGGTCTCCCTAGGTTGCTGACCGAGGATCTCACTAAATTACGGAGGCTGGCCTCAAACCTATGATCCTCCTGTCTCAGCTTCCCAAGTACCAGGATTACAAGTGTGGACCACCACACCCAGCTCACAATCTTTTATATAGGTGTTCATCAAGCATTTGCCATGAGTTAAGCCCTTTCTGGGGTTATTTCATTGATCCTAACAATAGTAAGAAATAGCATCATTTTACAGATGAGGAAAACAGATTCCAAAATGTTATGTAACTGGTCCAAAGTCACAGCAGAGCTAAGAAAAACACCAGAAATTTCTGACTTCTAACTAAGCCCATTCCCTGGGCTTGCTAACTCATTTCACAGATTAGAAAACTGAGGCCCAGGGAGATGAAATGACGTATACAATTAAATGGTGAGCCAGCGGCAGCATTGGACCAAATAGCTCCCCCGCCGCCCCGCCCTTTCTGGGTCTGGGTGACCAAGTGAGAAGAGACTGGAGGGAGCAGAGCAAGGACAGCTGCCCCGCAGAGGAGTCAAGAGTGTGGAAAATGTCTCTTTCGGCCAATTTTCCTGAGGAACCCTGGCTGAGGCTCAGGCTGGGAATGGAAAGTGTTCGGGAGGAGGTGCAGCCGCATCCATCCGCATCCATCCAGAGAAACTGTTTGCAAAGCCCTGCTGGGAGGGGGCTGTGGGGGAGGAGACGGGGATCTGGCATCAGCCCAGGGCAGGGTCCCCTGGGAGAAGAGCAGGCGTCTGGGGCTCCCTGCTTCCTCCTTGGGCTGCCAGACCCTGCTCTGCCAGCCCTGCTGGGCCTGCCCACTTCTCTAGGCATCAGCCACTCCTAGAGCCCAGGCGCTGGCAAATGTCCCTCTCTGGGGATGTACACAGTTGACTCAAGAGGGCACGGACACCAGGAAGAAGGATTGGTTTTATTTTCAGAGACCTAGCTGGGGCTGGGCTTGAGAACCATTAGCCACACCAGATGCCTCCTGATCTCCATGACATCAGCATGACCCCTCTGCCCAGAAAATCTCCTTCCCCCATACTCACAGTGTCCACAATTTCCCCGCTGTCAGTACAGGCAAGGCTGGCATTTAGCCTGATGTTCAGTATGCAAAGGTATGGCCGTGCCAGTTGTTAAAATATTTAGATATGGACCTGCTAGTTGTTAACAGCCCCTGTCCTGAGCATCCTCCAAGTAACCGCCCCCCAAAACAATGAACTACTAGACTCTCCTCTGGGACCCCCCAGGCCTCCTCACAGCCACAAAAAAGGGGGTAATACCTGCCATAGCAGGGCTGGCCGGGCCCGAGCAGATCACCAGGGAGTTCCTGATGGTCCGAACAGTTACTGACACTTATCATAGCATTCCTGGAAGCAAGCTTCTGGGTTACAACTGGTTTACTGTTTAAAGGCAAATGACAGAAATTTAGAAATGAAGCCGGGCGTGGTGGCGCACGCTTGTAATCCCAGTACTTGGGAGGCAGAGACTGGAGGATCCGGGTTCGCAGCCAGCCTCAGCTACTTAGTGAGGCCCTCCGCAACTTCGTGAGACCCGGTTTCAAAATAACGGATAAAAATTAGGGCCAGGGGTGTAGCTCGGAGGTAGAATGCCCCTGGGTTCAATCCCCGGTACCGCAAAAAAAAAAAAAGGAAATTTAGAAATGAAAGGGCCTTGTGCAATATTTTAATGTTCCAGATGATGAAACTAAGGCCCAGAGGGAGCAGAGACCCGCCCAAAGTCACACATCTTGTCGGTATAAAACAAGTCACGAGAACGCGGGTCCCTGGCTTCCAGCACTTCCCTTGAGCATCACTGTATCTGACCTGACAAATGCTGGACAGATGATGGTGGAAAGGGAAGGGCGGGAATCTGTCTTCAGAACTGATAGGCAATCCCTTGTCACTTGTACCTGGTAGCTGTAGTTATGACAACAGTCTCCTTGGTCACTATCTTCACTGAGATAATTGCCATGGCAACCTCCACCCCCTAGCCACTAATTTCCTGACACCCAAGAGCCTTAAGATAAACCCAGAAGCCAGTCTGTTCCATAGCACCAACCCAGATCAGAGCTCAGAGCAGGAAAGACACTTGCCTAACATGGCCGGGCAAGGTGCTGAAGCCAAGCACCCTGAATCCCCAACCCAGGCTCGCCCAGCCTCCCACCCCTTCCGGGGCTGACACCCCCACTCCTGCCCCTGCTTCTCACCCACTTGGTGCTTCCCACATTCCTCCAGCCCTCGGTCAGGAGCTCCTTCCTCCTTCCCACGGCTTCTCGCCCTGGCTGCCTGACAGCCAGCTCATCCTCCTGGGAACGGCTGACATGAGCTGCTCAGAGGACCTATCGCAGGGTTCAATGTTAGCCGGGGCTCCCTGAAGACCGAAAGGCCTTCGACACCCTTGCCCTCCAAAGGAAGTGATCTCCAGCGGTGGAGCTTCTGGTGCTGTGCTCAGAACCCAGGGGTTGTGTTTGGCGTGGTCATGGTGTAGGATAGAAGAAATAAATAGGAGACAAATAGGAAAGAGAAGGAAAATATAACTTTGATATAAGAACCTGCTGCTGTTACGGTGGGAGCGGCGCTGTGGGCTCTTCCTTCAATTCAGATCAGACTGTCCAAAGAGAAGAATTAAAACTAACAGGCAGCTCAGTTGCAGCTTTAACAAAATTTTCTTACAAAGTCAGTAGGAAATAGAAAAAGAGAAGAGGAAAAGCAGCGTGCCTGGAAGACTCGCTGGAGAGCCTGGAAGTGGAACTCTCCCCTCCCTCTGACCCCGCCCCTTAAACACAGTTCTCACATTGGTATGGCTTTATCAGCGTTAAGGCAACACGTTAGTAACTTATTTCTTAGGCATAACTTATTCCTTAGGCAGGTGGTGCCTTCTAGTCGGCTAAGCGCACTCACTAAGCGCAGAGGTCACTAATCTACCTTATTTTTACCCCTATTGTATTGGGCTGTATTGGTTGTTATCAACTATGGGCACTTTGATGTAACGCATGGAGTTTGCCTTTCTCATGCTGAGGCCGAGTCACAAAGAATAGGAGGGAAACAGAGGCACTAGCTGTAACCAGTGCAGCTATGCACCATGATCTTAGGGCTAAAGCCTTAACTGCCTCTATGGTGCTCTTAAGTCTCTACGTGCTTCTAAGGCTAGAGGCTTCAATTGTCTTTACATTCTTACTATGGGTTAATCATTTAGAACAGAGGGGCAGAAAAGAAGGGAGGGGGATCTTGGAATGTAACAAACAGAGCTACAGCCTCTCCCTGCCTGAATGACTGCCTTTTACATTTTATTAGAAATTAATATCAGAGCAATTTTCCCAAACCTGCACACTGCTAAAGTTCCTCAGTCTTTTTTTTTTTTTTTTTGGCGGTACTGGGGATGGAACCCAGAGGCATTCTATCTCCGAGCTATACCCCCAGCCCTATTTTTATTCTTTATTTTGAAACAGGGTCTCACTAACTTGCGGAGGGCCTCACTAAGTAGCTGAGGCTGGCCGCGAACCCGGATCCTCCCATCTCAGCCTCCCAAGTACTGGGATTACAAGCGTGCGCCACACCCAGCTGTTCCTCAGTCTTTACTCCCCAAACCGGTTCTCTTTCCCAGGCCTGCCGCTCCCAAATTCCTGGGAAATATGTAGATCCTAGGGGTAACTGAAAGAAACTATATTTGCCTTGTGCACTGTTAACAAGACAGACAGTATATCTTGAGAAACCTATAATTTAGGATACTCACCAGCTTATTTATTGATCAGGTAATGGAAACCTTGATCAACCTGAGGACCCTAAGGATGACCCCCAGAACCCCAGAAACTGCCTGGAGACCACCAGATGAGGTCGTCCTCACACACCTTCCTACACCCCCACTTCACCATGTTTCCTTTAAAAGAAGAGCCATGGACCCCCAAATTTATCTCCTTCTTGAGATGGCCCATATTCTCCCTTGAATGTGTATTTCCTACTTTCCTAAATAAACCTCTGTCTATGTCTCTGACTGGCATGTGCTGAAATTCTTTTCTGTCACATAAGCCAAGGACCCTGCCAGTCCTGGGGTGGGTTCCCTTTTTGGGGAATTTCTCAGATCCCTCACAGAATAAACCTTCCCCCCATGGCAATCAGGCCACATGCACTGTAAGGCCAAACAGAGCTGCCACCTGTTGTGGCAAGAGCTGGGGCCTGGATCCTGCCCCCTCCGGAGTCTAATCCCCTGTGGGGCTTTTGTCTTGCCCCTTCTCCTCCCTGGGATTCCACGTCCCCACCGGAGAGATGGAACCAGGATTCTGTTCTACAGTCACCTCCTTCACCACCGCTCCATCCATCGTGAGCAGCTGGCATCCAGATGCAACCTAGTGCCTTAGTCTTACTGAACAAGGCAGGACTATGGCCTGAAGTACAGGCCTACCCTCCTGGAATCACCTTTTAGAATAATGGAATGTGAGCAGGGCATGGTGGTGCACACTTGTAATCCCAGTACTTGGGAGACTGAGACAGGAGGATTGCAGGTTTGAGGACAGCTTCAGCAAGTAGTGAGACTCTCATCAACCTAGTGAGACCCTGCTTCGAAATAAAAATAAAATAGGGCTGGGGGTGTAGCTCAGAGGTAGAATGCCCCTGGGTTCAATCCCCAGTACCAAAAAATAAAAAAATAAAGAATAACGGAATGTGAGGATTGCAAGGATGTTCCAAGCACAAGGAAAACCTGCGGTAAAAGCAGGAAGGCCAGTTGGGCGTGGTGGCACACACATGTAATCCTAGTACTTGGGAGGCTGAGACAGAAGGACCGCAGGTTTGAGGACAGCCTCAGCAAAAAGTGAGACTCTCAGCCGGGCGTGGTGGCGCACGCTTGTAATCCCAGTACTTTGGGAGGCGGAGACCGGAGGATCCGGGTTCACGGCCAGCCTCAGCTCTCTCTCTCTCTCTCTCTCTCTCTCTCCTCTCTCTCTCTCTCCTTAGTGAGGCCCTCCGCAACTTCATGAGACCCAGTTTCAAAAATAAAGTATAAAAAATAGGGCCGGGGGCGTGGCGCGGAGGTAGAACGCCCCTGCGTTCAATCCCCGGTACCGCAAAAAAAAAAGTGAGACTCTCATCAACCTAGCGAGACCCTTTTTCAAAATAAAAATAAAATAGCACTGAGGTTGTAGCCCAGAAGTAGAATACCCCTGGGTTCAAACTCTAGTACCACAAAAAATTAAAAATAAATAAATAAAAAAGGGATGGGAGTGTAGTTTGGAAATAGAATGCCCCTGGGTTCGATCCCTAGCACCACACACACACACAAAGAGAAGCCAAAGGAGATTGGAAAGGATGGATTGCCAGTCCCAGGAGTGAGAACATTGTCCTGTGGACCTCGGGGACTCACGGAAGGCTCTGAGGCAGTCTCCTGCCAGGGCTGACCTGTGCAATTCTGCACTGTGGGATCCAACTGTGTGGAATGAGGGACAGCCTGGGGCAAAAGTCACCAGGGTGTACTCTGGGAAAACATTCACTAATTGCTTCATTCAATGAATATTTATTAGACACAACTTAAGCTGTGTGACCCAGAGAAAATTAGTTAGCCTCTCTGTACCTCATCCTCATGTATAAAATAAGGACAATGAAGATGTCTGCCTAGGGGGTGTGGGGATCAAGTGAGTAAGTTAATGTGTGTGCAGATTAAGTACGGTGCATTATAATTACTAGGATAATTATTTGGCATCTGCTATGCACCTGGAAGTCTCTAGACAGCAGATGTACAGTGCAAATATAGCTTGCATGATTCCTACCCTCAAAGAACTCACAGTCTAATTGCAGAGACAAACCAAAAAACAAAGCTTTACAAATTACAAAGTCATCGCATCCAGTGTAACTCTTAACCCCCAAACTCAGGTGTGCAAAAAATTATTCAGTTCTTTCTTATCTTTTCTTTTTCTTGTTCTTTTTTCTTTCTTTCTTTCTTTCTTTCTTTCTTTCTTTCTTTCTTTCTTTCTTTCTTTCTTGTGTGTGTGTGTGTGTGTGTGTGTGTGTGTGCATGCGCACTGCTGTGGATTGAACCACG
>PVJS01051909.1:0-13802 GCA_004027185.1 Glis glis
AGGGAGAGAGAGAGAGAGAGAGAGAGAGAGAGAGAGAGAGAGAGAGGAGAGAGAGAGAGAGACAGGGAGAGAGAGAGAGAGAGCGAGCTGAGGCTGGCCGTGAACCCGGAACCTCCGGTCTCCACCTCCCAAAGTACTGGGATTACAAGCGTGCACCACCACGCCTGGCTATTCTTTTATTTTGAGACAGGATCTCACTAAGTTGCAGAGGACCTCATTAAGTTGCTGAGGCTGGCCACGAACCTGCGATCCTCCTGTCTCAACCTCCCAAGTAGTAGGATTACAAGTGTGCGCCACCACACCCGGCTTCGCTGTTTAGTAACAAATTACACTTGTCCTATGATAATGACATACTGGGTCTATGCTGGTAAAATGGCCCTCGCGTGCATGTGTATGCATGTCTATTTTTACATATGTGTTGATGTGGGCACTTGTGTGCATGAGAGTATGGTTGTGTCTATGTAGAGTTTGTATATGTGTGTGCTTTCACAAAGGAGGGCATATATGTGTACATATGTGTATATGTGTTTTGTGCATTTACATGCATGTGTGTTTATTATGTATGTATGTGTGAGTATGTATCTGAAGGTTTCCATGCATATGAGTGTGCTTGTGTATGACTGTGAGTTTATGTTCACATGTGTGTTTGTGCATGGGTGTACACGTCTCTATATGCTCCTGTCTTGTGAAGGTGCAGGCATGTGTACTGTGTGTGCACGATATCATTGTAAGTGGCTTCCCCACAGCCTACACAGAGCTCCAGTTAGGTACCCAGAGCCTTCTCACAGCAATACACAGAGAACTGCCCTCTCTGAGCTCACTGCAGAGCTTAGTTCATGTCTCCCCTTCGCTCCAAGTAAAAATTCTAAAACAAACCTATGTAGGGGAGGCTACACCTGAGCCTGCCTGTGCTTCTGCTAAATACTTGCATAGCCCCAGCCTGTGGCAAGGGGGGCCGGCTGGTCTCTCCCTGCCCACACACCACGGAGGCCTCTCCTGCCCCTCCAGTTGCCAGGCCTGCTGCCAAGTGATGATCCCAGGGGAGCCACCTGACCTCCTCCCAGCAGTTCATGCACTGAGGCCACACTGGACCATGATCAAGCATCCCTTTCCTTAGAGTGCTCATTGATTCTGAATGGACCTAGGTCCAAACTGGAAAACCACCAGTGTTTCCCCAATCCAGATTGGTTGGGGTACCATATTCAAATTTCAAAGAGTTCAGATGAAGAATTAAAACCTTCCTGTTGAATAGATGGTGTTATTACTTTTCCCAGGTTTATAGATTATACACATTTCTAAAATACCTCCCTTTTCATCAGGGGAGGAGTGTGTGAATGGACATAGGATAATTGGGGTGGGAAGTGAGTTCTTGCTCTGGTGCAAGGAAATCATTTGATCTTCACAACTGAAAACTCTGAATTTAGGGAAATTTTAAAGGTGATCTTCTAGTGTTTTGATAATGGCAATTTTTATAAATGTGTCAAGGATGCTTGGTCTTAGTATTTACTCATAATTTACACCCAGCCTACTACCAAAAGAAGTTTGCAATGGACTATGAAAACAATGTCTCTCAATCTGATAAAGGGTCTTTCAAAAACCCACAGTTAGCACCATGCCCAATAATAAAAGACTGAATGCTTCCTTCCCAAGCTCAGGAGCAAAACAAGAATGTCTGTTCTGACGCTTCTATTCAACATGGTACTGGAAGTTCTAGTCAGGGCAATTAGTCAAGGAAAGGAAATAATAGCTATCCAGATTTGAAAGGAAGAAGTAAGACTACATTTGCAGATAAGATGACCTTATGCATAGAAAGCCTAAGGAAACCACTAAGAAACTACTAGGATTAATAAATGAGTTTAGTAAG
The DNA here is from genome assembly GCA_004027185.1 of Glis glis. Lineage (NCBI taxonomy): Eukaryota > Metazoa > Chordata > Mammalia > Rodentia > Gliridae > Glis > Glis glis. The sequence goes on from PVJS01051909.1 coordinate 1,865, forward strand.
ACTGCAAGACACAAGATCAAAATACAAAAACCAAATCTATTTCCATACAGTAGCAGTGAGCAAGCTGGCAATGAAATTAGGAAAACAAATCCATTTATAACAGCATCAAAGAGAACAGAATACTTATAAACAAAGTCAACAAAAGAAATGGGGAACTTGTGCTCTAAAACTACAAAACATTGTTAAAAGATATCAAATATTCAGATAAATGGAAATATCACATATTCATAGATCAGAACACTTAATACTGTTAAGAACACAATAGCCCCCAAATTGGTTTATAAATTCAAAGCAGTTCCTATCAAATTCCCAGCTGGTCTATGTAGAAATTGACAAGCCGATTCTAAAATTCATATGAAAATTCAAGGGACTCCCCACATAGTCAAAATATAAGAAGAAAATTGGAGGACTCATCATTTCCAATTTCAACACTTACTGCTAAGCTATATGTTTTGAAATAATGTGGTACTAGAAACAATAAACATATAAATCAATGGGATAGGACAAAAAGTCCAGAAATAAAACCACACATTTATGTCCAATTAAATTTTGGCAAGGCTGACTGGACAATTAAATGAGGAGAGAATGGTACTTTGAACAAATGGTGCTGGGACAACCAAATACTCGTGTGCATAATGCCAAAGTTGGAACCTCACCTCACAACATATGCAAAAATTAACTCAGGGGACCTCAAAGACCTGCAATTAACGCAGTTTTAAAAAAGATACATACTCCAATTAAAAATCTGGAAAAATATACAAATAGATATTTCTCCAAAGAAGATATGCAAATGGTGAATAGTACACGAAGATATTTTCCATGATTAACTATCAGGGAAATGCAAATAAAAATCACAAGATAAGAGTCCATGCCCACTAAAATAGTTACAAAAAATAAAAAGGACAACGAAAAATGTGGTTAAGAATGTGGAAAAATTAGAACACTGGTATACTGCTAGTGTAAGAAATAGTGCATTGGAGAACAGCCTGGAAGTTTACCCAGGGAGAAACCTAGAAGGACCATCTGATCCAGCATCTCCACACATAGGTATACACCCAAGAGAAATAGAGATGTGTGTTCACACAAAGGTCTAGCCCCTCCACGCATAGGTATACACTCAAGAGAAATGCATTCACACAGAGGTCCGGCCACTCCACGGGTAATACACCCAAGAGAAATGGAGACGTGGGTTCACACCAAGGTCCAGCCTCTCCACGGGTAGGTATACACCCAAGAGAAATGGAGATATGCATTCACACAAAGGCCTGTACACAAGTGTTCATGGCAGCATTCTTTATAAGAGCTAAAAGGTAGAAACAACCCAAATGATGAAGGGTACACAAAATATGGTAAATCTAGACAGTGGAATATTATGCATCCCAAAAGAGGAACGAAGCACTGACGCATGCTACAGCATGGATGAACCTTGGGAGCATTATGCTGAGTGAAAGAAGCCAAGCACGAAAGACCACGCTTTGTATGAGTCCGTTCATATGAACTTTCCAGAATAGGGAAATTCTATAGACTAGTGGTTGCCTAGGGTCAAGGTGAGGGAAGGAGCAATGGCTAAGGGGTTTCTCTTTTTGGGGTGACTGTGGTAATGGCTGCAAAATATCTGTGAAAATACTAAGAGCCCATTGAATTGCACACTTTAAATTCATGACTGTATCATATGTAAATTATATCTCACAACTTTTAAAGTAAAAAAAATGCGTGTATATTTTTTAGAGAGACAAGTGCATTATGGAGAAAGGATGGGAGGATTTATCAAAACACATCTTTATGGCTACTCCGTTTGAAAGCTGAGTTTAGAGTTGAGCGTCTTGGCCTTCGTGACTCAAGGGGAAGCATTCTTCCCGCCTGATTCCAGGGAAATGTGGTATCCCTGGGGAAGGGTCACTTCTCCTCCCACTAAACTCTAACATGAACTGTGACTCTCTCGTCATGGACAAAGGCTTCAAGCAGTCTTACAGAACAGACGACACCTGCCTCTTTCCTCAGCTGACCTCTGCTTGCCTGTAGAGACCAGAGCACGAGGACTTCCTTGACTTTGCTTCTGAGGAGAACCGGCTGCCCCGCGGAGGACATGAGTTCCTCAGACACCAGTCTGCCCAGCCAGGCTGGTCAGGGAGAGAAGCCCTTTAGTGGCCTTTCACTCAGCCAGACAGCCACAAAGTCTGGGGCTTGGGCACACAAGGAGGCAAGGTGCCCACAGGTCTTCAAAGACGGGGTCTCTGCTGGCCCAGGAGCTCCATGGGCAGGTGACGTGAGCCCTGACCCACAGCCAAGGACACGGGTCTCATCTCAGCCCAGATTTCACATGGACAGAGAGGGTGAAGTCCCTTCCTTCCCACCCCATGGTAGATGCTCCGTACTCATTTTCAGGGGGAGTGTGTGTTTACAGGGGGCAGGGAGCCGCTTTTCAGAAAACTGCTATGTGTATTATTTTGTTGCTCAAATTCGAGAACAGAAAGGAAAAAGCAAGGGAGGGAGGGAGGGAAGGAGGAAGGAAGGAAGGAAGGAAGGAAGGAAGGAAGGAAGGAAGGAAGGGAAAGGAGGGAGGGAGAGAAAAGGAAGGAGGAGGGAGGAGGGAGGAGGGAAGAATGACGGTCCTTTTCGTCTTTTTTCATCTGCACGTGGAAGTCACATCGTAACAGCTAATACCGACTGAGTAGTCTGCAAGGTGCTATGATGAGTGATCCCTGAAAGACACGACTTCTCCATCTCTCACAACAGCCCCTGCAGCCCATCTTCCTGTCATCCCACCTTGCAGGTGAGAGGACTTCTCCATCTCTCACAACAGCCCCTGCAGCCTGTCTTCCTGTCATCCCACCTTGCAGGTGAGAGGACCTAGTCTCTCCGACCAGGGTGGGAACCGGGTCTCAGACTCCCCAGAGGTACCTTCTCAGCTTCCCTACACTGACGCCTCCCTGGCCTCCTTTCTGCCTGTCTTAGAAGCCTGTGCCTGTGGGTCCCGGTGTCTTTTCTGGACCTCTTCTTTTCTACAAGACCCCGGGTGCCCATCTTAGGTCACTGTGCCTGCAATCCATTACAGGTGAGACCTGAAGTTTTACCAAGTTACTTCTCCCCGGGACTGGCATGATTGCACTGATCACAAGCCTGGCTCTCTTCTGGTCTCTGCTCCAGGAAGAACCCTGTGCGGCTGCCAGGCCTGACTTCCAGACGCAAAGCACAGAAATTGAGCTTGACATCCATCCCCGCATGAGGAAGGCACCGGGTGACTGGAAAGATAACAACCTCATCTTCCAGGCCCTGTAACTGAAGAGACAACAGTATGGCCTTAAGTAAGAGAGAGGCTGAAGTTACGAAATGCTTGCTATGGGTGAAGGGTGCCGCAGGTGGGCATGATAGAGGCCTCCGTGCCCCTGGCTTTTATCACGCTCCCTTGCAGTGGGCTATTAATAGCCGTGCGCCTCGACTTGTTCTTTCAAACATTTCAGGCACAAATAATAGAAGATTTCCAATTAAAAAGGGATAATCTCCCTTCAGAAGCCAAGTAGTAAGAACAGTGAATAATTTAAAAAGCTTTGGGGAATATAAAGATTTATACTATCTCCCCATAAGCAATCAGTCGGGGCTTTGATTAACAATTTAAAGATAGAAGGTAGACGGTACCAAGACATAGTGAGGCAAGGTCTTCCGTCCGTGACTTCTTGTTGTTACTGCTTCTGCAAAGCGTTGTCATCACATAAAACATCATTTCAATTAGTTTTCTGCAAACCCCCAAGTCATATTCAATACGTTTTTACTGATTCGGAAAATAAGAACTGGGGCAACAGGAAAAAAAATGTGATTACTGAGAAAAATAACAAATACCCTCAGGCTTCGAGATGCTGAGAACTGAGTTCCAAGATGTTTATCTATTTGCCATTTAGGATCGCGATGCATTTTGATTAATCAACAGGGTGGGGACAAGTATTAAGACTGATTAGATCTGATCCAATCTACTCACATGGATTTATCTAATAATATGTCTGAGGAGAGCAACTTGGTGCTTACTCCTAGCATGGATTCAAAATTAATATATTTGAAATCTCAGAGTTCTTATCTAAATGGCTCATCATTTCTACCCTTCATAAAGAATTTGATAGTCCCCTGCACACTATGAGCATAAAATCTAGACTTGAAGGAAATTCTGGAACACTGACTGAACTGGGATGAATAGATTTGGGGTCAGTTTCCACTAAGCCTTCTGGTAATTTCTGAGATAATAGCAGTTAACAGAAAGACGGCGGCGGAATACATGCAGTATGGAGAGAAGGGCCTCATTTTCTCTGCCAAAGCCCATTATTTGCCCCAAGCACTGCTTGATCAGCGTGCCTCTGCTGAATGCATCCCGAGTTTCTTTTTCAGTTGTGATCAATCTATGCCTGGGCAGGCTGCAGTCTCCTGTAGGAACAGAACATGACCTTCCATCCAGCCCATTATCCGTTGAATAATATTCAAGATCCTATCAGGGGTCTAAATGGGTCTTAATAAATTGGGTTCAGCTGGTTCCCTTCAGTAAGTTTTGAAGGGCTCTGGTACATGGGAGAACACGGGGAGATGTGGGGAGAACATAAAGAGGGGTTATCAGTGAGAGTTGGCAGGGCCAGAGCTCTCCAAGCACACCCAGAAACATCCTGTGCACACTGCAGCATCTCATTCGACTCTCATGAAAACCTTATGGGTTAGGTTCAATTTCAGATCTCCCTGAGGCTATAAGAGTTCAAAGAGCTCCCCAGGGACAGAGTCAGTGAGTGCTGAGCTGGGATCCAGACCCCAACAAGCTGCAAGCTGTCCAAAGCAAGCACAGGCTCAGTTACCAATCCCAGAGCGCAGGTGCATCCCCAACCTGGCCTGTGGTTGCAGGTTTATTACCTGCTGCAGGGCATTCCACACTCATTACACCTGCCACACAGAGAGGAAGGCAGAAGGTCAGAGAGAAGAAGCACCTCAACCTTGGTACACAGCTGGAAGGTGTTAGAGCCCAGATGTGCACCTGATGTTCAGCTCCAGAGAGAGTTTCTCAACAGAACAGGTGTGGGCCCTGAAGCCAGGTGTCATCTGGGAAGAGGACCACAGGTGCAGCACCATGCATGTGCTCGGGGAAAGGCCATAGTGTGCATCCTGGGGCTGCAGGAGAACCAGCACAGGAACCAGGACACCCCAAGACCAGACCTGCAGCCAGGGCTGTGTCCCCTACAGTAGGGGCAGGCAGCCAGTGGGTGGGGCCAACCAACACCAAGCTGTCCCTGTCTGATGCTGTCATTGTCCTCCATGGCTCTAAGCACCGGGTATGGAAAGTTCTGTGTGGTTCCGCTGAATAGGCCAGGAGAAGCTGCAGGGCACCCAGCCCCGAGATGGCACACAGTGTCGGGTCAATGACTTTCCCTGTATATTGAGGCCAACACTTTGGCATCTCTTTGGAATATACTTATCCACCACCAAGATAATATGATGTCACTGTTTTTCAGGGAGAGGGGGGATTGTTTTTTAATGCTCCCAGTACTTGGGTGTTCAAGTTGATAGGTTCAAAAAAGGTTATTGCCCACTCATGTGTACTAGAGCTTCTATACAGGAGATAAAGTCCCTATATGCAGAGAATCGTTGTTCCTAACCGAAATCTGCTTTGTTATGGTTTGGATTTAAAATGCCCCCAAAACCTCATGTGTGGGCAATGCAGCCGGGTTTGGGAGTGGGGCATGCATTGGGGGCTCTGCCTGATGCCCACCATCTCAGGCCAAGTAGGTGGGCTCTCTGTAGATACTGGGTGATCAGAGGAAGTAACCTGGCCATGGGCACAGTCTGTGCTGCTGTCAGCCTGTGGCCCAGCCCAAGATCTGAGCGTCATGGAGAGATTAGATCAGAAGTGTCAGCTTTGGTGCATTTGGGGACAATTTCCTCTGGTATTCAATGGCTATCATTCGGTTTTGTGAACACAATCTTAAATCTGGTTCTAAAACAAAGCTAGCTAATCTTTTGCTAGAAGTTCAGACCAACCAAAGGCCCACATCCATCCAAAAGCTTTATCAGCTCTTGGGCTTGTGGAAAAAAGAAGTCCAGGGTCATTTAAGTGCAAGGTGTTCAAACATCGTTTAAAGACAGAGCCCCCTGCCTGCACGTGTCTCCTGAGACAGGATAATATTCCTCTCTTCTATATCTAGCTTGTTTCCAGTGGAGCCAGGGCCATGGTGGGGATTCCTTCCATCATGCCCAGAGCTCTTCTTTAAGGATGTCTCTTCAGTGAGAAGGGAATGCGTCCATTTCCTTCAGAATCTCTGGCCTGGGTGCAGTGGCCTCCGGAATTGGGTGGGATTCCTCGGTGACTCCTTCCTCTGCCTGCTGGATTGGGCATAAGTTCTCTTTCCTTCTCTGCACCTCCTCTTGCTAGTTGCCTCCTTTGATGGAATTGGAGCCCACAAGTCTGAGAGGATTGGGAATGTGGCTGTCTTCCTTCTTTCATCGTGTTCCATTTGTCTTTGTTTCTTATGAATTTATGAGACCATCTCATCCCACAGGTGAAATGTGCATTTATTATTCCTCGATCCTGTGCACACGTCATTCTGCACAGGCAGGCATGTTCACACATGCACAGTACATCTACACAACTGTGCACACCGGAGCACATGGCAGATTTCCCCTAGGTCTCCTCTTCCAACACAATGTCCTCAGTAGTGCTCAAGCCTCTCAGGTTGTCACCAGATTTGGAGGAAAGGTCGGGCTGCTGACTCCATTTCCTCTTCTTCCTCTTCCTTTGCCTTGCTGCCTCTCCTGAAATCCTCAGTGTGCTCACAGCTCTTCAGCAACAAGGATATGGTGGTGACTTCAGAGTGGCGGTGTGCAAACAAACTTTGTGCTCCTAACTTTCAAATGAAACTGCAAATTGAAAGCCCTCAACTTTTGATTACGAATATGTGACTGGAAGGAAATAGATTATTCCTATGAACTAAAGTAATTGCCTGAAAGGGAAGTTCAGAGATGAACGCACAGAGAGGCTCATCCCCGTTGAGTCTGCCTTCCTCCCCTTGAACTAAAAACAATTGAGTTCAAACCCAGGTTAAGATTCTAAAACAGCTCAATTATGTCTTTAATTATTTTTCATTTAAGATACACATGCACTCAATGGTCCTGCTCAGAGTTTGAAATACAGAAATAATACTTTGTAAGCCAATGTAACGGCCTCATAATTCTACTGGAATTATGAAACAAAGCTTACAGAAAAAACTGTCCTGTGAATCTAAGCATCAGCCGAAAGGAAGCAGACATATCGTGAAGTTTCACCTTAAGATCTGACAAAATGAATGTGGTTTTTGGGATTTTGAAAGTTTTCTGTGTGTGTGTGTGTGTGTGTGTGTGTGTGTGTGTACGTGCATGTGTCCCATGCATCACAAGGGGCAGGAGTGTGTGATTCGCTGTCACTGGGGGAGCATGAAGGTTTGAGTATCAGTGGTAGCCTTGCTGGAAACTGGCACTCCATGAAGGTTTAATTGATCAGAGATTTAGGAAGAAGACCGAGGCCTGCAGAGGGGCAAAACTGGGGTCAAAGAGACTACTACAGGAGTTGTCTACTACAGGTAGCAGTCCTCTAGACCAGGGTAGGAGTGGTGGGCAATGAGAACACTGAGTGGTTTGACAAATGCTTAGGAGCAGAGTTCACAGGACTTAGGAAGCACGTGGCTATAGCTGGGACAGGGGTGAGGGATGAATCAAGCGTAGCTCCCACATGCTCAGCCTGAGTGCTCAGATGGCTATGGGTGATGGTTCTGGCTACAATGTGGGTGAGAAGATCATGAGTGTCCCCTGTCATCAATGTCTCCCCTGTCTTTTGGTTTAGCGATGCCACATGAAGAAGCCATGTTTTCCGAGAGCTGGGTCTCTTCATGCGGCTCAGGGACCCTCCTCTAGGAAGCTCTGAACTCCCTCCGTGACCGTGTGCCAGCCAGCGATCCCCACCTGCACTGCACTGAGCCTCCCTTTTCAGCACCCCGCAGGGGCCCGTGAGCTGCCCATCTCTGCCTCCCCAGAGCACAGAGAACATTGAGCACCCGGACTCATGAGACTGAACAAAGTATGAAGCAGTCATTTTCTGCTGGGTCCCTACATCCCCCTCTGCCACACTCAGAGGGGAGACCGTGATCTACTTTGCCTGTAGTTATTTGAGACTCTGCTTTCCATGCATTGCAAGCCCGCTGACAGGAAGACTTTGCCTGTGGTTCCCACAGAGCCAACCCAGACAGCAGGTTCTACGTGGACTTCAGACGAGGGGATGCCCTGCAGGGCGGGTGTTGCTGAGTCCATTAGCACAGTGACTGAAGGGACTGCTGGGCATGGCCTGGTGCCCTGTGGGTCTTCCTGGAGAAGAAACACCATCACAGGGGAATGACAGAGGCCAGAGGGGAGCAGCTGGCCCCTGCATGGCATAGAAGCTCTAGGCTGAGGATCTAAGGACCAACTGGGAGTCACAGAGGGCCTGCAGCCAGGGAGCCACCATTCCCTGGGATCTGCTGCAAACTAGCACTCATAGCAGCTGTAGGGTGCAAATACCCCAACTCCCTCCACCTTCAGGAGGAAAGCTCTGGGCTGAGCATCTCACTGTGCCCTTTCCCCACAGGGACACTCTCAGTCACCTTGGGGGTCACTGCCCTCCTGTCCCGTCTCCCTGCCCTGCTCTGCTTGCTGTTTCCTTAGCCGTTTGGCACTTTGATCACTGTGAGTCTCCTAATGTCACAGGGGCAGGTTCCGGGGCTCCCTCCTGCTGCCGTCTGTGCCCCCACAAGCACCCGTGTTTCCTGAGGGCTCTGCTCTTCTTCCCTCCATGATGAGGGGTCTCATTTTTGCCTGGAGACTACTCCATCCACACACGATGGAGAAACAGTGGGAATCAGAATTGAGGGGCCTTTTCCTGCATCAACATCACATTAATGGCGCCAAACAGGGGCCTTGAGCGTTCCCGAGACACCCTCTTGCCTGGGACACCTAGAATGATGTCCTTCCTCCCCAGCATTCTTTTCAGGCCTCTGTTCATCAAGCACTCCTCCCCAGCACACAGAATCTATAGTGACCTTATACCAGCTTCATTTAATTTATTTTTATTTATTGTTACTGGCAAATGAGTCCAGGGTCATTCTACTTCTGAACTACACCCTCAGCATTTTTTATTTTTATTTTGAATCATGACCTTACTAAGTAGCTGAGGGCCTCACTAAGTTGCTGAGGTTGGCCTCGAACCTGCAATCCTCCTGTCTCAGCCTCCCAAGTACTGGGATTACAGGTATGCACCACCGCACCTGTCTCTTACTGTCTTTTTAAATGGTCCTAACCTCCCTGTTATTGTCTGTGTCCTACTCAAAGCTGACCTCAGCAGAAAGACCTAACTTTTTGGTACATTTCCATTGTTTATTTTTATATTAGTTCTTGATGATACAACGAAGCTGCATCTTGCTGTGGCTCTCCAAGCCCTCCGTGCCTTCTTCCCTTCCATGGCTCTCCATGGGAGCAGAGCTTCCCATCTTTCCTCTGAACATGTTTGAAATCTCCTTGGTTAGTGCCACAGCTGATGGGCTCACCTTCTCCTCACTGATGATCACAAATCCTCAGTGACAGGATGGCTTCTCCAAACCTTCATGGCATGTCTATTTCAGTTACCAAGTCTCTCTCGTCCGGTAGATTATTCTTTTCAATTCTGTGCTCCTTGGAAGATGAAATTATCAGAAAAGAAAGTTAAGGTCATAATTGGATAGGACAATCCAGGGATGTAGCAGAACCCCTGCTTTACTAGCTGTTGCAAATGTACCAGGTAGCCAAGCACAGGGATAATTGTGCTAAACTTTACAACTCCCATCTGTTCTCTTTCCAAATGACTAAGAGATGGAACTTAAGTCCTTGAAGTTCCCAGTGGTTTTTAAACAATGGGAATTGCTCCCTGTCTCCTCAAAGCAGAGCTCAGCACAGCTTCCCTGTGCTGCTGTGAGGGGTTTGTTCTGCAGTCAAATGCACACAAGGTGTTTTCAAATAGTTCAGCTTTGTCCTCACATCACGACAGAGATTTATCTCTGGGTGCAGGAATCATCTGGTCCAGTTAGCAGCGCAGATCAAATGACCTGAATTTTGGTCAAGCTGGTATAGTAAGTTCATGCTTTACTGAATCCCCTCTGCTCTAAAAATGCAGCAATAATAGTTGAGGTATAAAAAGAATAAAGTACAAAAGACAGTCCAGTGCTCAGAAGCAAGACAAGTCTTGCTTTGAGAATCAGAAATGGCAGAAATGTTGAGCAGTGAGCAGGGCCAAAACCAGGGGTGGACTGGCCTCCAGGCACAGGGGCAGGGAGCAACAGGCAGGGTTTGGGCTCAGAGAGGCCACAAGTGACTCCATGCTGGAAGTGGCAAGCAGATCTAGGACAAATGTTAAAGCTGGGATGTGGAATGGGACACCACTAACTACAAAACAAGCTGAAACATAATGACACTGCTGGTGGCTACCTGAGGCCATGGAGGATAGCCAGCAAGTGTGCAAAGAGGCAGAAGGCATAGGGGACAAGGAACTAAGAAACACCACATACCAGCTCATGACTGGACCTGGCACAGCCTCAACCTCATCTCATGGATGGGACCCCATGAATCACCCCATAAGATCTGGTTCTGGACTGAGGACCCATAAACCATCACAATGGCTCTAGAACGGCAAATAGATGAGGAGAGAGACATGGACAATGAAGCAACAAAAGAGCAAAACCAACCCAACGAAAACATTCTCTCCCAAACTAAGATTCAGAACATGTAAGAAATATCACTGCTTAAAAATGCAGCCAGCAAAACCGATAATTACAACAATGATTTACTCTGGATGAAAACCATTCTATAACAGATTAAAATCACTTTAAAATAATTACATCGTAGGACTCTCAAGAAGATGATGAGTGCATAAAATGTCCATTAAAAATTAAACAAGAAAGTGGGAAACAAAAATGGAAAGAAATAAGAACAAATGGTATAAAAATGAACCAATAATAAAACTTAGAAATAAGTAATATAGTCAAAGTAATCAGAATTTTAATAGTTTTATCAATTTTATACTAAATTCAGTCAAAGAAGAATAGAAGGCAGAACTGTGCCATTCAAATGAAATATAACATAGAAAAAGAAATAAGTTAGGCTCAAATCTTAAATTTAAAAGAATCCAGAAGAAGAAAAGATGGAGGTAATGATGGATAAATGACATACAAGAAGCTCATAGCTGAGAAATTTCCAGATTTGATTCAAAACATTCATCCTTCAAGTATTGAGCAAGGAGGAAATACACCCATATTTAAATTAATCATAGTGACAATACAGATCAGGAATAAAGTATCTGTAAAACCACTACAAAGAAAGGGGAATTGCCTACAGAATAATTCAAATGAAAATGAATTTCTTATCCTCCACAATAGATATTAGAAGACAATGGAATGACAATTTTAAATGCTACTGTAAAATGATTTCCAATCTAGAATTTTATACCCAGCTAAATTGTCATTCAAAATTTTAACAGATCATATTATTTGTTTAAAATTATCTTTTGTTCCACACCTTTCCCTGGCTTCACTCTGGCTAAGTTATCTATTACTGTTCCACTGACTTCAGGCCTGGTCTTTAGTTTGTTTTGCTCAATGGAAACTGGAAGTGAGGGTGGGCCAGTTCTGAGCAAAGGACTACAAGAAATATCATGCATCTCTGCTCGTCTTTTCACTGACTTCCACCATAAGCAGAGCATGCTCCAAGAAACCAGTACTCCTTTCAGTCTAAATCCTTGTAGCAGCTTGTAATATATATATATATATATATATATTTTTTGCGGTACCGGGGATTGAACGCAGGGGCATTCTACCTCCGCGCTATGCCCCCGGCCCTATTTTTTTATACTTTATTTTGAAACTGGGTCTCACGAAGTTGCAGAGGG
>PVJS01051910.1:0-13803 GCA_004027185.1 Glis glis
TTTTGAAAGGGAGAGTGGTGGCTGAGGGGATTCCTCCTCCATAGAAGAACTCTCAATAGCACTTGACCCCTCATTAAAGCCCCTAAACTCAGATGCAGGGTGGGGGGGGGGCTGGCAGCTTTTGGACTGGGAAAAAGGGAGAGGCCATTGATCTACACTGTTATGTAACATTCACTAATTTATTCATGGGAAACATTTTCTTGGGTGTTCTTGCCTGTGTCAACACTGTACTAGGTGTGGGAGTGTGAATATGAACCGAGACGCTTCCCGGTCCAGGTTCCTGAAGATGGGCCCAAGCTTCTTCCAGGCATCTTGGCCCCAGAGGCTGGAGCAGAGCCCCTTGATCCCGCAGGCAAAAACCTGGCACTGCTATCTGTTTTAGCACTGTCCCCCCAACCCCACACAGCAGATCACCATCCTTCCTTCCAGAACTTTCCGTGTATTGTGTGTGTTGGGCCAGGGCTCTTAGGGAAATCAGGAATCCTAGAGGCTAGACCCACGTCTCCTAGGTTGCCTAGTAGGATCAGGGACCCCCCCATGACAATTTTCCTATAGATCTCTTCGGCAGAGGACAGTAGGGGATGGGGTTTTTTTGTGTATGTGTGTGTGTGTGTGTGTGTGTGGTACTAGGGATTGAACCCAGTGGCATTCCACCTTCGAGCTACACCCCCAGCCCTTTTTTATTTTCTTTTAATTTTTTGTGGTTCTGGGGATTGAACTCAAAGGCATTTTACCTCCGAGCTACACCCCCAGCCCTATTTTATTCTTTTTTTTTTTTGAGGTACCGGGGATTGAACTCAGGGGCGTTCTACCTCCGCGCTACACCCCCAGCCCTATTTTTTATACTTTATTTTGAAACCGGGTCTCACGAAGTTGCGGAGGGCCTCACTAAGTAGAGAGAGAGAGAGAGCTGAGGCTGGCCGCGAACCCGGATCCTCCGGTCTCCGCCTCCCAAAGTACTGGGATTACAAGTGTGTGCCGCCACCCTATTTTATTCTTATTTTGAAACAGGGTCTCACTAGGTTGATGAGAGTCTCACTACTTGCTGAGGCTGTCCGTGAACCTGAGATCATCCTGTCTCAGCCTCCTAAGTACTTGGGATTACAAGCATGTGCCATCACGCCGGGCTCCCAGACCTTTTTTTAATTTTTATTTTGAAACAGGGTTTCTAGCCAGGCATGGTGGCACACGCTTGTAATCCCAGTACTTGGGAAGCTGAGACCGGAGGATCCGGGTTCGCAGCCAGCCTCAGCTACTTAGTGAGGGCGAGGCCCTCTGCAACTTAGTGAGACCCTGTTTCAAAATAAAGAATAAAAAGCCGGGCGTGGTGGCGCACGCTTGTAATCCCAGTACTTTGGGAGGCGGAGACCGGAGGATCCGGGTTCGCGGCCAGCCTCAGTTCTCTCTCTCTCTCTCTCTCTCTCTCTCTCTCTTTCTCTCTCTCTACCTAGTGAGGCCCTCCACAACTTCACGAGACCCGGTTTCAAAATAAAGTATAAAAAAATAGGGCCGGGGGTGTAGCGCGGAGGTAGAATGCCCCTGGGTTCAATCCCCGGTACCGCAAAATAAATAAATAAAGAAAGAAAGAAAGAAAGAATAAAAAATAAGGCTGGGGTAGGGCTGGGGGTGTAGCTCAGAGGTAGAATGCCCCTGGGTTCAATCCCTGGTACTGAAAAAAAAAAAAAAAAAGAAACAGGGTTTCTTTTTGCTAGGTTGCTGAGAGTCTCCCTTATATTGCTGAGGCTGTCCTTGAACCTGTGATCTCCCATCTCAGCCTCCCAAGTACTGGGATTACAGGCGTGCACCACCAAGCCGGGCTGGGATGAGCGTTTTGAGCAATAGAACACCACACTCCTCCTTCCTCAAACCCTGGCCTCACTTCAGACTTTACCTCCGGCCTCTGACAAGGGGAGGTAGACCCTTCTTACTCCTTTCCTCCCGGATGCTAATGGATGTCACCTGGGAAAACAGTATCCCCATTGTCACTGTGGAAGGGTCAGGATGCACTCGCAAGCATTTGTCCCCTTACGGAAAGAATGAGATATTTCTCTTTCAGTCTGCCCAGCATCCTTCCACCCCTCTTTCCAAGCCATCAAACCAATCTCTATCATTTCTGCAGATGGGAAGCAGCGATATTGCAGCAAACTGATTTGTGTGTGTGTGTGTGTGTGTGTGTGTGTGTGTGTGTATGTGTGTGTGTGTGGTACTGGGGATTGAACCCAGAGGCATTCTACCTCTGAGCTACACCCGCAGACTGATTTTATTTTTTTTTTAAATATTTATTTATTTATTTATTTGCGGTACTGGGGATTGAACCCAGGGGCATTCTACCTCCAAGTTACACCCCCAGTCCTATTTTTTATTCTTTATTTTGAAACAGGGTCTCATTAAGTTGCGGAGGGCCTCACTAAGTAGCTGAGGCTGGCTGCCAACCTGCGATCCTCCTGTCTCAGCCTCCCAAGTTTACAAGCATGTGCCACCACGCCTGGCTCTGACTTTATTTCTTAATTGGAAACAGGGTCTCACTAGGTTGCTTAAGAGCCTCACTAAATTGCTGAGGCTGGCCGGGCGTGGTGGCGCACGCTTGTAATCCCAGTACTTTGGGAGGCAGAAACTGGAGGATCTGGGTTCGCGGCCAGCCTCAGCTCTCTCTCTCCCTGTCTCTCTCTCTCTCTCTCTACTTAGTGAGGCCCTCCGCAACTTCGTGAGACCCGGTTTCAAAATAAAGTATAAAAAATAGGGCCGGGGATGTAGCGCGGAGGTAGAACGCCCCCGGGTTCAATCCCCGGTACCGCCAAAAAAAAAATTGCTGAGGCTGTCCTCGAATCTGCGATCCTCCTGTCTCAGCCTCCCAAGTACTAGGATTACAAGCATGCACCACCACGCCTGGCTAGCAACCTGATTGTTATCAAGAGAGAAATCTCTCAGGGATTCTTTCATTCAATCACTCATTTACAAATGTTTATTGAGCACTACTATGTCTGAGCACAGTCTAGGCAATGGAGATGTAGCAGTGATCAAGACAGTGTCCACGGGTGACCTCTTCTTTCTTCTTTTTTTTTTTTTTTGTGGTACTGGGGATTGAACCCAGAGGCATTCTACCTCTGAGCTACACCCTCAACCCTATTTTATTTTTATTTTGAGACAGGGTCTCACTAAGTTGCTGAGAGCCTTGCTAAGTTGCTGAGGCTGGCTTCAAACCTGCGATCCTCCGGTCTCAGCCTCCCAAGTACTGGGATCCCAGTCCACCATGCCCACCAGGCACTGGTGGCCTCTTGACAGCCAGGGCATCAGCTCAGCTGCAGACTAACGGGAGAGACAGACATTAGGAACAAACACATTCACAGACTTTCATATGACAGTGAGCTATGCAGGAAATAAAGAGGGGGAGGGGATAGAATGTGCTGTGTGGGTGCAGCATTATCAGAGTACTAAGTGGAATTCACTTTTTCAATTGCTTGACTCTCCTTACTGGAGTTGAGAGTGAGGGTCTGCCCATCCCCTCCTATGGCCTCTTCAACTTATTTTGGCTGCTCTTGACTCAAAGGGCAGAACTCTGGGATTTTAAGAGTGGCTGCAGAACCAGCCTTTGGAATTCCTTTACAAGCTGAGTGTGGTGGCACACACCTGTAATCCCAGTACTTGGGAGGCTCTGACTGCAGGACTGCAGGTTCTAGACCAGTAAAACCCTGTTTCAAATTTAAAAATAAGCCAGGCAGGCGTGGTGGGGCATGCTTTTAATCCCAATATTTAGGCTGAGACAGGAGGATCACAGGTTTGAGGCCAGTCTTAGCAATTTAGCAAGGTCTCTCAGGAACTTAGTGAGACCCTGTTTCAAAATACATAATAAAAGCTGGGCATGGTGGCGCACACTTGTAATCCTAGTACTTGGGAGGCTGAGACCAGAGGATCTGGGTTTGCAGCCAGCCTCGGCTACTTAGTAAGGCCTTTTGCAACTTAGTGAGACCCTGTTTCAAAATAAAGAACAAAAATGGACTGGGGGTGTAGCTTGGAGTAGAATGCCCCTGGGTTCAATCCCCAGTACCATAAGACAATAAATAACAACAACAAATGAGAACTTCATGCTTTCCCATTGAATCAAATTAAGATTCTAGCCCAGTGTGGGGGCACACGCTTGGGAGGCTGAGACAGTAGGATCGGAGGTTCGAGAACTGCCTCACCAAAGTAGTGAGACTCTCAGCAACCTCGTTAGACCCTTTTTCAAAATAAAAATTTAAAAAGGGCTGGGACTATAGTTTGGAGGTAAAATGCCCATAGGTTCAATCCCCAGTCCCCCCCACAAAGTTGGGTGTGGTGGTGCACACCTATAATCTTAGTACTTGGGAGGCTGAGACAGGAGGATCGTGGGTTTGAGGCCAGCCTCAGCAATTTAGCAAGATTCTCAGCAACCTAACAAGACGCTGTTTCAAAATTAAAGAAAAAAAAGGGGCTAGGGGTATAATTCAGAGGTAGAATGCCATTAGGTTCAATCCCCGGTAAGTACCAAACAAACTCCAAAAAAGCAAAATAAAATAGGGCTGGGTGTGTAGCTCGTAGCCTGTAGGTACACCACCTCTAGTTCCAATCTCCAGTACAAAATAAAATAAAATAATAAAATAAAATAGCGGTGGTACACGCCTGTAATCCAAGTACTGGGAAGTACTTGGAAGGCTGAGACAGGAGGCTCACAGGTTCAAGACCAGCTTCAGCAAGGTAGGGAGACTCTCAGCAACCTATTGAGACCGTTTCAAAAAAAAAAAAAAAAGAGTGCAGCTCAGAGGTAGAATTCCTCTGGGTTCAATCCCCAGTATCACAAAAACAACACAAAATAAAAAATTAAAAAATAAAGAGTTGAGGGTGTAGCTCAGAGGTAGAGTACCTCTGGGTTCAATCCCTATATAAAAAAGGGGGGTGGGGTATTAAGATACTGCATCAAAGAAATGGAAATGGGTACTGAGAAAACGTATTTATTGTCTTCCATGGGTGTAACAATACTTCCTCCCTCTGAACTTATTTTTCCTTTATGCATCTGCACACACGTACTGAATTACTAACCATTCTATAAACATTCCTTTTTCCTGTACTGGGGATTGAACCCAGGGGTGCTTTACCACTGAGCTACATCCCCAGCTCTTTTTTTTTTTTTTTTTTTGAGACACAGTCTCACTAAATGGCTCAGGCTGCCCTGGAACTTGAAATCCTTTTGCCTCAGCCTCCCATAGTCGCTGGGATTACAGGTGTGCGCCACCGCCATTGCACCCGGCCTCTACAACCATTTTTTGAACCCGCTGTGTGCCAGAAACTGTCCTAGGAAATAAGGAAATTCTCCACCCGCCGGAGTCCTTGCTGCGCAAAACCTGTGAACCACCAACGCCTCATTTCGTCTTTTCCCTCAACAACACTGTTTTTGAGATTCATTTCTGTTGATTCCCGTAGCTCCATCAGCTCCAAGGGGGCAGATGTGAACGATCCCATTTTACAGATGCGAAAACTGTCCCTGCTAAACGAGAAAAACGAGTAGCTTTGCGACGACTACCTGCCAGGACGCCAGCGGGCCACGTGCAGCGGCGCATCTGGCCCCTAGCGATCCCACCCGCGCACACTCCCTCTTTCCCTCCCTCCCAGCCGCCGCCGCGCCGGGTCCACGTGTGTGTGTCTGTGTGCGGAATGGGGACGGGGGCGGTGCCGCCGGAGGGGTGGGGTCTGCGCCAACGTCACGGGCAGTACTGCCCAATCAGCAGCGGGCTCGCGGCCCCGGCGCTGGTATTGGGGCAGCGAGGGGGCAGTTCTCTATAACGCGGTCTCCGGGAGCCAGCGGGGAAGAAAGAAGCCGAGCGGGCGGAAGGCGCCCTCCCCGCCGCCTGGGCCCGGGCACCGGGTGCGGGGCCGGGGTCCTTCCCGCCTCCTGCGACCGCCGGCCGCTTTGTTTTCCCCGCCTCAGCGCTTTGGGCGACTCGAGAGGGGCTCCCGCCGGGGCTGCGCAGGGAACGCGGCGGCAGGAAGGCGACTGACCGCGCCGGACTCGCAGGGACCCAGGAGTCCGGCCGCCGGGAGGGCCGCGTGACGAGAGCGAGCCGGGAGCCGGAGCGTCGCGGCCCCGGGGGGCGGGCGGGGGGCGCCCGTGAGCAGAGACCTCCCCGTCGAGGGGGGGCGATGTTCCCCTCGCCCGTGGGCTCTTCGGGCAGCCAGGGCATCCCGCCGCTGGAACCGGGACCACCTCAGTGGGCATCCCCCCGGTCTGCTCCATGGAGACTCTGTGTCCCCCTCCCCACCTGGCAGTGCCGGCGTCCCCGCGAGGGTCGCCCTGCTCCCCTACGCCCCGGAAGCCGCGTCGAGGGACCCAGGAGTTCTCTCCGCTGTGCCTGCGTGCCCTTGCCTTCTGCGCCCTTGCCAAGCCCCGGGCGTCCTCTCTGGGCCCGGGGCCTGGGGAGCTGCCGCCGCGGGCCCCGGTGCTGCTAGGGCCTCGCGCCTCTCTGTGCACTGGCGCCTGGGCCCCGGATGGGCTGAAGCGCCTCGGGGGACAGGCCGGGCAGTCCAGCGATCCGAACTTCCCGGCCGGTGAGGATGCCGACGTCGCGGTGTGCCCCGGCGGCCGAGAGGAGGAAGAGGGCGGAGGCGGTTTCCCGCACTTGGGCGCTAGCTCCTGCGCACCTCCGGGCGGCTGCCCCGAGCCCCGGAGTCCTCGGGAATCTCCGACCAGCGCCGCCTCAGCTCCGTCTCCGCCGGCCCCGGGTCTCGAGTCCCAGCCTGATCCAGCCACCAGCCCGCTTCAGGAGCCCAGTTCACGGCCTCCGCCGCCACCTGCGGGCCTCTCCACCGATCCCGCGGGTCCCGGCGCTGCTCCTGAGCCGTCTTTGCCGGGCCCGGCGGCTGCAATCGATGGAAACGCCCCGCCGGCCGCCCCCAAGGCATCAGCCGTTAGCCCCTCGACGGCCAGCGCAGCCCCGGCCGCGCCCGGCGATCTCCGCCAGGAACATTTCAATCGTCTGATCCGCCGGTCAAAACTTTGGTGTTATGCGAAGGGCTTCGCCCTGGACACTCCGAGTTTGCGCCGGGGGCCCGAGCGGCCGCCAGCAAAAAGGCCGGCCCGGGGAGCAGCCAAGAAACGCCGGCGGCCGCCGCCGCCCCAGCGCAGCGCGCAGCCCCGCCGCCCTGCACCGACGCTCCCCACCACGAGCACCTTCAGCCTCCTCGACTGCTTCCCCTGCCCCCCGGCCCTGGTGGTAGGGGAGGACGGAGACTTAGGGCCGGCGTCCTCGCTTCGCCTCCAGGGAGACTCTAAACCCCCGCCTGCCCACCCGCTGTGGAGGTGGCAGATGGGAGGGCCCGCTGTCCCTGAGCCCCCCGGCCTTAAATTCTGGGGGGTCAATCTGGAAGAACGCTAAGCGTGGGACCTGCTCTGCCAAGGGGGAAAGTTGGGGCCGCGGCCAAACTGCGGGCTCAGGGAAAGAGCCTCGTTTCTCACATTTGCCTGTTCCTTTCCTTTACGTTTTATGGGCTGTGGGCAGAAGCACCTCAAATGACAGTGATCTTCAAGCACCTAAGAGGTCGGGGTGACGATCCCTCCAACTCGTCTTTGCAGAGGGCTGAAGTCGGGAAAAGCTTGACCGAAAAAGGCTGAATGACACAGATTCCAATCCCTCCTCCATCTCAGCTCCCTGGGGGCAGGGCCTTACCCCAGGGGGTGCAAAGGAGGCCGCGCTGAAAGACCAAAAAAAAAGGGGGCGGTGGAGAGACCTTGGTGATGGACAAACCGGTTGTTGCTGTGTTTGCGGGCTTGCCTGGGGGTGCGGGGGCTATGGTGGGGGTGGGAAGGTGATTGGCAGCGCCCTGGGGACATCCCCCACCCCCATGGCCCAGGCCTTTAACCCTTCACTCCCCTCAGGCTTTTCTAAGCTCTGGGTAGCACCACCCCAGAAGGGAACAGATAACTTCCTTCCTAAGCCCTCAAGATTAGGTGATCCCCCAGTTTAGGTGAGAGCTTCAGTCTTAGCCACCAGCCTTTCCCTTTTGTCCAGCTTTGGAGTTTCTCCTTCAATTTTCTGTTTGCTTTGGTTCATAAAGTTTGATGAGTGGAAGAGGACCCCCACCTTAGCCGGGCGTGGTGGCCCACGCTTGTAATCCCAGTACTTGGAAGGCTGAGACCGGAGGATCCGGGTTCTTGGCCAGCCTCAGCTACTTAGTGAGGTCCTCCGCAACTTAGTGAGACCCTGTTTCAAAATAAAGAATAAAAAGTAGGACTGGGGGTGTAGCCCGGAGGTAGAATGCCCCTGGGTTCAATCCACGGTACCGCAAAAAAAAAAAAAAAAGAACCCCCACCTTGGTAGAGCATCCCCTTCCCCCAGTTTGCTCTTACCAAGCCAATAAAATCAGACCAAATGAGTTGTCTTTCGAGGTCTGCTCCACGGATTTATGGATGAGAAGGGGTGGGGGTAAAGGGCTGGCTTGAATCCATTCTTTGGGCACCCCAAATCAGCCCCCTTAAAGGGTGGAGATAAAACATGCTGCTCTTTGCAGAGGTAAATGAAAGGGCCCTTGGCTTTAAGGCTCAGGCCTCCTGGGGCTTGAAGGGGCAAAGTTTGGGTTTGGGTGGGACCTGACCTGAGAGGTCCCTTTGGCTTCCTTCTCTAGCCTAAGGCATTTTGGGAGTTGTCAGGGATCTGATGGATCCGGAGGGGGCAGGGCCAGGGGATTAGGTTTGGGGTCAGAGGTTTTGTTTTCCAGGCCGAGGGGAGAGTTGGGCCTGGGCCACGCCTGGGCTGGGAGGCTCCGTTGAGTGAAGAGGGTGGAGGCCGTTCTCTCCTTCCAGGTGAGGTCTGTGAGATTCCAGGCTGAGGTGTGAGGGCAGCCAGGGGTTTGGGCTCTGCCAACAGTTGAGGGACCCATTGACCCTTCTGCCCACACTGTACTAGTGAATAGCGCCCTCTCTTTCCCCCCGATGGGGTGAGGGAGGAACAGTTCCCACAAACGACACTGGGGAAGGACTTGTCTCCTTTTCTGTGAAAATGCTTTGTAAAAAGTTGTTATTGTTTGCATAGAGCAGATTCTTGAGAAAAACTGTTTTTGGACCACAGAAATTGTGTTTGTTTTCAAAGCTGTCTCATTTTTCTTTCCCTGGGGGTGGGGTGGGTGGGCGTGGGGTGGGCACTGCTCTCTTTTTCCTTAACATCTGGCCTTTATGAACCCTGCTGACCTCCCCTCCCCCCCAGCCGTGCTGTTGGGAGGAGGAAGGAGGGGTGGGGGAGCGCCTTCCGTTCTGTTCCGCGGGGTTTCCATCTTATCTTGCTCCCCAAGAATGGAGAAGGAGAGGAAGAAGGCAGGCACAGGGGTGGGGAGAAAACCACTCTGAAGTGATAGGGTGGTATTTAGGGGGAGAAATTGGGAAAAACACTCCCTGTTTTCAAAAGACTCCTTAGGAGCCAGATGTGGTGATGTACGCCTGTAATCCCAGTACTTGGGAGGCTGAGCCAGGAGGATCACAGGTTTGAAGCCAGCCTCCTCAATTTAGCGAGGCCCTCAGCAACTCGGCAAGATCCTGTTTCCAAATAAAAAATAAAATAGGGCTGGGGGTGAAGCTCGAAGGTAGAATGCCCCCTGGGTTTAATCCCCACACACACCCTTCCTTGCTTTTAGTGATGTGGTCCGGGTGGGTTTTGGCCCTTTTGAGCTGCCTGGAGCTGGGGGCAGATGGTGCAGCTCTGTGCTAGTTCCCCCCACCCCCAAAGGTTAATCCTTGACCTGGAAGGGGCAGCTGTGAGTTAAAAAACACACCTTTTGGTCAGCACTCCTGGTTTAATTTGAGGACGGAGGGCTATAAGCATCCCTAGAAACTTTCTAGTCATTTTATAGAATAGGGAATTGAGTTAAGGTTGTAACAAATTACCACAAACTTGATGGTTTAAAACCCAGAAATTGCCGGGCGTGGTGGCGCAAGCTTGTAATCCCAGTACTTTGGGAGGTGGAGACCGGAGGATCCAGGTTCGCGGCCAGCCTCAGCTCTCTCTCTCTCTCTCTCCCTGTCTCTCTCTCTCTCTTTCTCTCCTTAGTGAGGCCCTCCGCAACTTCGTGAGACTCGGTTTCAAAATAAATATAAAAAATAGGGCCGGGGGCATAGCGTGGAGATAGAACGCCTCTGCGTTCAATCCCCAGTACCGCAAAAAAAAAAAAAAAAAAAAAAAAAAACTAGAAATTGGTCAGGCGTGGTGGCGCATGCTTGTAATCCCAGTACTTGGGAGGCTGAGACAGGAGGATCGCAGGTTTGCAGCCAGCCTCAGCTACTTAGTGAGGCCCTCCACAACTTAGTGGAACCCTGTTTCAAAATAAAGAATAAAAATAGGGCTGGGAGTGTAGCTCAGAGGTAGAATGCCCCTGGGTTCAATCCCCAGTACAGTAAAAAAGCAAAACAAAACCACAAATTTAGCCAGGCATGGTGATGCACGCTTGTAATCCCAGTACTTGGGAGGCTGAGACGGGAGGATCACAGGTCCAAGGACAGCCTCAGCAAGTCTCTCAACCTAGTGAGACCATGTTCCAAAAAAAAAAAAAAAATAGGGCTGGGGGTGCAGCTCGGAAGTAGAATGCCCCTGGGTTTCATTCCCAGTACCACACATACACACACACACACACACACACACACACACAAAAAAAAAACCCAGAAATTTACCCTCTTAACATTTGTGGAGGCCAGATGTCCAAAATTAAAGTGTCCCAGGGCTGTGTTCCCCTGAAGGTTCTAGGAGGGAGTGTCCCTTCCTTGCCTCTTTTAGCTTCTGGTGGCCACAGGCATTTCTTTCCTTCATCTTTACGGGGTCTTCTCTCAGACTCCTGTGAGGATACTTGTCACACTTGTCATTGGCTTTGGAGCCCACCCAATAATCCAGGTTCATCTCTTCTTTTTTTGTGTGTGTGATACTGGAGGTTAAACTCAGAGATATTCCCTCTCTGAGCTACACCCTCAGCCCTATTTTATTTTTTATTTTGAAACAGAGTCTTGCTAGGTCCCTGAGGGTCTCACTAAGTTGTTGAGGCTGTCCTCGAACTTGTGATCCTCCTGTCTCAGCCTCCCAAGTACTAGGATTACAGGTGTGCACCACCACACCTGCGGTACTGGGGATTGAACCCAGGGGCATTCTACCTCTGCGCTACACCCCCGGCCCTATTTTTTATACTTTATTTTGAAACTGGATCTCACGAAGTTGCCGAGGGCCTCACTAAGTAGAGAGCGAGAGAGAGAGAGAGAAAGAGAGAGAGAGCTGAGGCTGGCCGCGAACCCAGATCCTCAGGTCTCTGCCTCCCAAAGTACTGGGATTATAAGCGTGCACCACCACGCCCAGCCAAAACCTCGTTTCTTTTTTTTTTTTTTTTTGCGGTACCGGGGATTGAAGCCAGAGGGGTTCTACCTCCGAATTACACCCCCGGCCCTATTTTTTATACTTTATTTTGAAACCGGGTCTCACGAAGTTGTGGAGGGCCTCACTAAGTAGAGAGAGAGAGAGAGAGAGAGAGAGACAGGGAGAGAGAGAGAGATAGAGCGAGGCTGACCACGAACCTGGATCCTCCGGTCTCCGCCTCCCAAAGTACTGGGATTATAAGCGTGCGCCACCATGCCCAGCCAAAACCTCGTTTCTTAATTAAGCCACATTGGCAGGTTCTGGAGGGGTGGGAGTTAGGATGTGGACATACCTTTCTGGGTTCCATCATTCAGCTCACTATAGAAACCAAGTCCTGGGAAGAAGAAACTTGCCTAGACCTGGGGAGAGGAAATGGCCTGAGTGAGGTTTGGTATAGGGCATGGCTTCTCCAGAGTTAGAGCCACAGCCTCTGATGGGAGTAGCCTAGGAACAGGGGACCCCTGACCCCTTGCTGTCCCCAGGCTGACCTGGAGGATGCTGGGACTTCCCTCCTCTGCCAATACGCCAGAGCCCAGGGAGTGGGGGAAGCCTTCCGTGGCTCCCAGGTTTCCCAGAGTGCTGTAGGAAAGCCCCAGCTGCTTCCCCGGAGGTCACAGGTCTTATTTCTGTCTGGGTATCTAAATTCTCCTCCTGGGTCTTCTCCTTTCCTTCAGATCTCAGGGTTTTCTTTCCTGGGGCCTGCAGGTTGCTGCCCTTCCTCCTCAGGGTCTCCCCAGGGCTCCTCCTTGCTCACCACCTGCTCCTTCCTCCTGGCAGCCCCGCCTAGCCGGCCCCCTGCCTCTGTCTCTTGCCCTGTAAGCCTTTGCAGCCCGACTTCTGCGGAGCCACTGTGACAGCCCCACCCACGAATCCAGTGGGCCATTTCCCTGCCCCAAATTCTCCATGGCCTGTGACCTTGCTGAACGCTCAAGACACTCTCCTAGTTCTCTGTCACCGAAGGTCCCTCTGCTCTCTCTTCTCTCTTCTTTCTTCTGACCTCAGGAAGCTTTCTTTGTGTGTGTGTGTGTGTGTGTGTGTGTGTGTGTGTTTTGCTGGGGATTGAACCCAGGGGCATTCTACCTTCGAGCCATACCCCCAGCCCTATTTTATTTTTATTTTGAAACAGGGTCTCCCTAGGTTGATGACAGTTTCAATACTTGCTGAGGCTGTCCTCAAACCTGTGATTCTCCTGCCTCAACCTCCCAAGTACTGGGATTACAGGCATGTGCCACTATGCCCGGCTCCTCAGGAAGCTTTAAAATGAGGGCGCCGGTTTGGGCGTGGTGGTGCACACTTGTAATCCCAGTACTTGGGAGGCTGAGACAGGAGGATCACAGGTTCGTGGCCAGCCTTAGCAACTAATGAGGTCCTCTGCAACTTAGTGAGACCCTGTTTCAAAATAAAAAATAAAAAATCAGGCTGGGGTGTAGCTCGGAGGTAGAATGCCCCTGGGTTCAATCCCCAGTACCACACACACACAAAAAGAGGGAGCTCCACAATGTCTAGGTGACCCTTGCCCATCTCCCCACAGGATTCCCTTTGTCTTCCTCTTCTGTCTTCAGCTTGCACCCCTGTGGATGAATGCCTCCCAGTAACTATCCCTTTCTTTTTTCTTTTTTTTTTTTTTTTTTGCGGTACCGGGGATTGAACCTAGGGGCGTTTTTTACCTCCGAGCTACACCCCCGGCCCTATTTTTTATACTTTATTTTGAAACCAGGTCTCACGAAGTTGCGGAGGGCCTCACTAAGTAGCTGAGGCTGGCCGCGAACCTGTGTTCCTCCTGTCTCAGCCTCCCAAGTACTGGGATTACAAGTGTGCGCCACCACGCCCGGCCAGTAACTGTCCCTTTCTCCTCTCCCTTCAGCCCTTCTCCTGAGCTATGGCCTCTTATTTCCACATGGACGCTGGCAACTCATACTCCCCCCACTGAAGACCAAGCTCATTGTCCCTGCCCCTGCCCTCATCGGTCCCCTCATCCAGTCCCTGTTCTGGTCAGGTCTCACTTTCTCCCCTGCTTCTTGCCTCCCCAGGATCTCTTGTGTTCGTAATGTCCACTCCGTTGTGGTTTTGTGTCCTCTAACTCCAGTCTGGACTATTGCAGTAGCCACCTAACTAGTTTCTGGATGTCTGGTTTTCTCTGATTCCCTTGGATCTTGTATCCTTTTTACTTAGGGTTTCCCCAGATGACTGTGTGTGCGTGTGTGCACCTGCGCGTGTTGCTGGAGATTGAATCCAAGGGCATCCTACCTCTGAGCTACACCTCCAGTCCTACTTCCTTTTTCTTTTTTTCTTCCCTTCCCTCATTCCTTCCTTCCTTTCTCGCTCTCTTTTTTTGCAGCACTGGGGATTGAACCCCGGGGGCATTCTACCTCTGAGCTACACCCCCAGCCCTATTTTATTTAATTAATTAATT
>PVJS01051911.1:0-13805 GCA_004027185.1 Glis glis
CCTGTCTCTCTCTCTCTCTCACTCTCTCTCTCTCTACTTAGTGAGGCCCTCCGCAACTTCGTGAGACCCAGTTTCAAAATAAAAAGTATAAAAAAATAGGGCCGGGGGTGTAGTGCGGAGGTAGAATGCCCCTGGGTTCAATCCCCAGTACTGCAAAAAAAAAAAAAAAATTTTTTTCATTTCCAAAGACAAAGCTTAAACTCCTCATTTTTTCTCGATAATTTTCACATCTAAAGTAGAATAGCAATACTGCTTTCTACTTATGTGCTGCTTGGTGCAAGTGTTAATAAAAGTGCAACGTGAGCTACAGATGTACTCTAAAATACAAAACATTAGAAGCCACATTAAAAATGAAAAAGAAACAGGTGGAATTAATTTTACAATATATTTTATTTAATCCAATGGAGCCAAAATCTCACTCTGACATGAAACTGATATAAAAATTATTAATGAAATTTTCTACATTTTTCTCCACGCTACGTCTTTGAAAGCTGATGTGTGCCACCCGCCTGCAGCGCGTCTCTGCAGGCTGGCTGCGTGCACATGTGACTGGTGTCCAGCGGCTCTGAGGGCAGCTCGGTTCTGTTCTGTGGTATTTGCACAAATCATCTCACAACAAGGAATATCTCCAGTTCTACACGGAATGAAAGGTGCACCTCCAGGCAGTAGAAACTATATCTGAAGTCCATACTATGGAGAGAAAAATTAGCCAGCTGGCTTTCTGTTTAAGCTTATGTTGGCCAATGTAGTAATTTTCTAGAATCTTAGCGAAGGTAATACTCATTTATTCCTAATGAATTTTAACTGAGAACCTCTTGAGTAATAGATAGTATCATGTCATATAAATGTTTGCTGATCATCTACTAGGTGCTCTGCTAACTTCTAGGCACAAAGGATCTGGTTGGGGAAATGGGAATATTACTTGCTACTGAGCAAGCTTCTGCTGCAGGCCCGGGAGCTCTGTGCTGACAGCATTCATACCAGCAGCCTGGATTATGTTCACCAAAGATGCTGTGATTATAAAACCTGCTTTCCTCTTGCCCCTTTCTGCATTCTAAAGATGAACCTAGATGAGGCCGGGGCCCAGATGGAGTGGAGGAGTGGGGGGCAAAGGGACTGCTGTGTCCCCCATCTGCTAGCTGGGGACTGCAGTGGGAGATGGCCGCATGGAGGAGTTTCCCTCCCTGCAGACTCCATTAGCGGGTAGACTTGCAAGGCTCCTCTGCTGTTAGAGGCAGTGCATACATGTTTGCAGAAGCGAATGCATCTGAAACGTGGGAAGCAAAGCGCCTTGTTCTTCCCTCTGTTGTTCTTTGGGCCGCAGAAGCCCAATCTGACTAGATCTGTGTGTCTGACCCACGTGCCCGTCTTGCTCAGACGCTTTAACATGCCCAGCACCGTGTGTGCAGAAGGGTCAACCACAGAAAGAAGACGGTTTTCCTTTTGCCTGAGAATTTATACCTGATCTGGGGAATATGAGGGAAAAGAGGGGGCACAGCTCCACAGCAGGAACAGATTTTATTTAGGGGTAAACCTGGGAGGAGGCAGCTGACCAGGAGAGAGAGTCCACGACAGTCAGGAGCCCCTTCCTTACAGACTAGGGGCTTTTTCTGGGGCATTAGGAGAGAGAGGGAGCAAACAGTCACATAGCCCTCTGATTGGTGGTTTTAACCGCAGGCCAGGACAGGTAGATTTATGGCGCTGGGGGCAGCGGGATGGTCAGGAGCATTTTCCCGCCACCGCTGGAGTTCTTTTGTTCTCAATCTCCTCCGGCTAGGCCTCACAGCCAGACCTCACAGTGCCCACAATACCTGGTGGTGTTCTGTGTCATGAAGAGAATCATGCTTCGACCTTCACCAGGTGACATGGAAGTCGCCCAGCAGCTTGAGACCTGTTCTCTGCCTGCAGGGAACTCGAGAGTGTTCTGCGGCCAGGGAAGAAGTGTGCACCAGATTCGTGAAACCATAGCAGCACTGGATAGAACAGAAAAGTCCCCCGACTTTAGCAAACCTCTTAATCCCCAGTACACTCGGGAAAGTGGCAGCATTTACCACATACGTATTCAGAAAAGTATCATATCCAAGAGAGCTTCATAGGCAGATGATAGTTCTTGTCTTCAAGATGTTTGAAGTATAAAGCAGGCTCACATTACCCAAACAGGCCTACTTCTGATGCCTGCCCTATGTCACACAACTGCGAGGTTATCAACCTGGTTTTGAAAGCCACAAGCAATCAAATCCGGTACTGTGTGTGAAGGTTCCTTATGAACCGTAAGGCGTACGAACCGAGACGGCATTGCGGTGAGCGCGCCTTCTGTTTTATAGCTCCTTACACAAGCTGGCCTGCTTGTGGAGAATAATGGGCCCATTAGCCCTGCTCAGGAAGGATAAATGGAATAATGAAGAAAATTCAAATCCAAATGAGCTGCCGTTCCACGCACATCTTGAAAAAGTTTATGAAGTCATTTAAACACAAAGGGCTGTCGTAAGTTTGACAGTAAAACTGTAAGGGTACCGCTTCCTTTTCAAGGTATGCTCCTCCAAGGTAGCCCTTTGAAGTTTATGTAGAGTTCTTTAAATGGGCACATTTGCCCTAAAGCTAAAGCTCTGTCCTCTGTTAAAAAAGAGAGAAAAGAAAAGCTCATGTGCACAAAGGCTACAGGAGAGGAGGGCTGCACGGAAAGCGCATGTTTGGTGATGTGTGTGCGTGGGGGATTTGGCCCTTAGGCCCTGGGCCCTCCTGGGGGGCACGCTTCCGCCTTGGTGACTGATGATTTTGTCAAGCCTACACAAAAGGCATGTGTCTGTTTTCCTCATCAGCTAACTTCTGTGAAGCAGCTACTGCCTTTGGTGCCCCAGCGTGAAGCCTTATCCGCCATTTTCCACCTCTTGTGTGTGTAGATGGAGCCTCTTTCTTGGGGAGAGCTCCAGGAAGAGCATCCTGCAGGTCCCTGCGTGGCTGGAGCTGCTGCTTCCCAGCTCTCAATGCCAGCTCCTCTCCCGCTTTCTCCGTTAACAGGCCTCTGTGAGGAGGTCCAGGCAGGCTTCCAGTTCCATAGAATTTTCATAGGAGTTCTGAGTCTCTCTTTCTCTCTCTCTTTCTTATTTTCAGTACTGCAGATTGAACTCAGTGGCATTCTACCTCTGAGCTACACCTGCAACCCTATTTTATTTTATTATTATTATTTTTTTTAATTTTGAAACGGAAGCCAGGTGTGGTGGTGCATGCTTGTAATCCCAGTACTTGGCAAGCTGAAACCAGAGGATCCAGGTTCACAGCCAGCCTCAGCTACTTAGTGAGACCCTTTGCAACTTAGTGAGACCCTGTTTCAAAATAAAGAATAAAAAGATAGGACTGGGGGTGTAGCTCGGAGGTAGAATGCCCCTGGGTTCAACCCCCAGTACTGCAAAAAAAATTTTTTTTTGAAACAGAGCCTCACTAAGTTTCTGAGGCTGGCCTCAAACCTCCAATCCTCTTATCTCAGTCTCCCAAATACTGGGATTACAGGCATGTCACCACGCCCGGCCTTAGTCTCCTTTTTAGATGGTACCTGTGAGTTCATAATATTTTTATCTGAGTTGGTCAGAGTTTGAAACAGATAAAACCCATCAGATGTCATTATACCACAGGTCTGGTGGTCTAGTGTGTATGAAGGCTGATGGGAAGTACCAGTGAGATGATACAGGTGAAAACGTGCCTAACAGGTAGACACATGCAACACACACACACACACACACACACACACACACACATACACACACGTATTTTCCATTTACAGTTCAATGGAAAGAGGAGGGGAATCTTGGAGACATGTACCATTTCTTTAATCAGGATAGAGTCCTGAGCAGAGTTAGCAGGTGGGGTTCCACAGGGGAAATAGAACAGTCTTCTCCCATTTGGAAGTCGGCTGTTGATTGACTGAGTTCTGCTGCTGTGAGGACGCTCAGGTAATGTTCCCTGCTGAGGGCGCCTTGCTGGGGCACAGCGAGGGGGTCGGAGGTACTGTCTGCTCCTGGCCTCGTCACTCTAGCATGCCTTCCTTTTGTTTGAATGTGTTTAAAATGATTTGATGGAGCCGGGCGTGGTGGCGCACGCTTGTAATCCCAGTACTTTGGGAGGCGGAGACCGGAGGATCTGGGTTCGCGGCCAGCCTCAGCGCTCTCTCTCTCTCTCTCTCTCTCTCTCTCTCCCTCCCTCCCTGTTTCTCTCTCTCTCCCTGTTTCTCTCTCTCTCTCTCTTTTTCTCTACTTAGTGAGGCCCTCCGCAACTTCGTGAGACCTGGTTTCAAAATAAAGTATAAAAAATAGGGCCGGGGGCGTAGCACGGAGGTAGAACGCCCCTGCGTTCAATCCCCGGTACCGCAAAAAAAAAAAAAAAAAAAAAATGATGTGATGGGAGCCATGTATGTGGAGGGCTCTGCCTCTGCATTGCTTTGTCTGTACTTTCTCACCTGTTCACACAGATGTGGGCGATGCCGGCAGAATTTCCACTCCGCCATTTCCTCGCTTCCCGTTGACTTTTGTTGTTGTTGTTTGTTTTACTCTTGTTGATGCATTGTAGTTGTACATCATAATGAAGTTCGGAGTGCTAGAAACATCCACGCACACAGCACTCGGTGTGTTTCCCTCTAGATCCCCCGCTCCCTCCCCCACTTGGTACATATTATTGAGATTGCAGTTGATAACTTTGTACGTGTACATAGCGTTATTTAAACTGTTTCCTTCATCCCATTGACTCTTATCAGAACTGAACTTCGATTCTGTCCTTTCCTCCTACACAGATATCCTAGGACACACTCCCCCTTAGGGTTCTGTCTGGTATAGCCTCGAGGCCCCCTTCCACCCTGCTCAGCCATACCCACAGATGGGCCCTACCCCAGGCCGCTATCGTCCATGCCAGCTTCGTGAGTGTTTCCTGGTCTGATGGGCACTTTTTCACTGAGGCAGAAGGCACTGGCCTTTATGAATGTCCTGAATTTTTTTTTGTTGTTGTTGTTGTTACTAGAGATTGAACCCAGGGTCATTCTACCTTTGAACAACACCCCCAGCCCTTTTTCTTTCTTCTTTTTTTTTTTTTTGTTTGTTTTTGTGTGGTACTGGAGATTGAACCCAGGGACATTCTACCTCCAAGCTATACCCCCAGCCCTATTTTTTATTCTTTATTTTGAAACAGGGTCTCACTAAGTTGCGGAAGGCCTCACTAAATAGCTGAGGCTGGCCACAAACCCGGATCCTCCAGTCTCAGCCTCCCAAGTACTGGGATTACAAGCGTGTGCCACCATGCCCGTTTTTTTTTTTTTTTTTAATTTTGAAATAGGATCTTAACTCAGTGGCTGAGAGTCTCTCTAAGTTGCTGAGACTGGCCTTGAACCTGCAATCCTCCTGTCTCAGCCTCCCAAGTACTGGGATTCCACATGTGTGCCACCACACCAGGCTCCAGTTGTCCTGAATTTCAGCATGACGCAGAAACCAGGATGCTAACTGTCATGGCATGCAGCTGCACAGGCTCGGCCCTTCCACCACCAGATGCTTGGTCCTCACACTCTCTTGGGGTGGGATCTATCGGCTCCATGTTCCACGGGAGGAAGTGGAAACCGTAGAGTGTCCCCAGCCCCAGTGGCTAGTGAGCAGGAGAGGCCATTCCCACTGCACACGCCATTGTCTCACTGGCCACTCTGCTGAGGATGCACTTAGGGCTTAGGTAGCAAACAATATTTTCAAGGCATCTTTTTACAACAAAAGCCATTTTGCTCTCTAGAATCTTCCTGACCGGCCTTGATCATCTTGTGTCTCCCTCCGGTGCCCACGGCTGCTTCCGGATTTTGCTTTATGCCTTTGTTTCAAACACAGATAGGGCTCTTTCATGATTCTTTGTTGCATTTGATCTCATCACACAGGGCCGTAGGGATCGCTTTTAAAATCAGCAGGAATTTAGCTGGACTCTTACTTTTGTGATGGAGCTTCCATTCCTGAAGAAAAAGAATGGTATTTCTTGAGGAGGTATTTACTCTAGTGACTCAGCGGGGAAAGTGGTTGGCCCTCTTGCTCCATTTCCATTAGAAACTAAAGATTTGGATGAGGTTTTCATGATCTATTGATAACTACACCAAGACTCGGTATCCAATAAATATTATTAATAATCAGAGGGCAGACACTTTTATTTTCTGTCATACACACATCCCTGAATGTGTAGACCAAGGACACATTTTTAATGGATTCAAATAACAAATATAAATTACGCTTTTCTGTTACCCGAATATCTTACCTGTTTGGAGGTTTTATTGTTACCAACTGCCAAATAACAGGCGTGCATCATTTTAATTGAACCTTAAGCCTGACACTTTTATTGGGGAAAAAAAAGGACTTCGAGTTATTCTTTATACATAAAGGCTGTAGAAAACCTGCTCTGCATTGGTGAAGGCTGTCTCAGACACAGGCGGCCTTACCTGCATGCTTCAAGGGAAAATATAACCACACTATCTCATATCCTGAAGATTTGGCAAAAAATTGATCAACTAACTCTTGAAAGGCTATAACAAAATGACTAGACCGAACAAAACAAGCCAAGTTGAGTAGAGATGATCAGCTCATCAATATATATGTGAGCTTGTGCCTGAGGTCTGTGGCATACCAGCCTGGGGATGACCTGGGGTGATGACACCTTGTGTGGATTAAGTTCCTGTCCAGAAACAGGAAGTGGCCCTGTCTTTGGTGGTTTCTAATTTATGTAGACTAGACTTTCATATTCTGTTTTTGGTTTTGTTTTTTGAGAAGGGATCTCACTCTGTTACCCAGGCTAGTCTCTAGCTCCTGGGCTCATTGATCCTCCCTCCTTAGCCTCCTGGGTGGCTGAGCCTACAGGTGTATACCACTACACCTGGCTTTGTCTTTCATATTAAGTTATCCCTGGAGGCTTTCAGTCAGCTCAGAGTCTTAGTTTGACATTGCAAAGATGCAAATATAATTGTGATAGAATTGAGCCTAATCATCTCAAACACAATACAAAAGATTTGAAAAGTCTACATAACACTGGTGGGTTAATTGTTTTCTACT
The DNA here is from genome assembly GCA_004027185.1 of Glis glis. Classification (NCBI taxonomy): domain Eukaryota; kingdom Metazoa; phylum Chordata; class Mammalia; order Rodentia; family Gliridae; genus Glis; species Glis glis. The sequence continues at coordinate 7,053 of PVJS01051911.1, forward strand.
GTAGTCTATTTTATGCTACTATAATAGGATACCTGAGACTGGGTAATTTATAAAAGAGAGATATGAGTTTCTTACCATCTGAAGACCAGGAAGTTCAAAGTTGAAGGGACACATCTGGCAAGGGCCTTCTTGCTATGTCATCCCATGGCAGGAGGGTAAGATATCACAAGAGGGGAGGAGGAGGATGCCAAATATCCTTATATCAGGAACTCACGCCTGAGATGATAAACCCACTCCCACAATAAAGATATTAATCATGTCTTTCAGGTCCCACCTCTCAACACTCCTGCATTGGGTATTAAGTTTCTAGCACTGAACTTTGGAAGACACATTCAAACCACAGCATGAGCCTTCACTTGTATAGTTAATTTTAGCCTGTAAATAAATGCTCTAAAGCATTTGCAGGCTACTGAAATCATTGTTGTATACTTTATGTAATTGTTGCTTAGGAATAATACCATTTTGCTTTCCCCCCAGTATTTTTTATAGGGAATTAGCTATTCAGCATTAACTCATATCTTTTCCCAAGGTACATGGCAAATGAGATACTCTCTTGATTTCCTGCAATAAAGCAATGAAAAAGGGTGGTGATTGGCCTCTTTGGTCTGCACACAGTACTCAGTGAACCCTAGGAAGGTGGGCATGGTTAAGGATACAAAAAAAAGCGTATGTTTGAGCTCTTTCCAGGAGGTTCACAAAATATGTATCCAGATCTCTTTGGGTCAGTGCCAACATTTTTCTTGGTATCTGGATTTCTCAGATAATTGTTGGAGTCTATATAAAGATAGATGCCTCTGAAAAGAAAAAGTTTGTTTAGGATTTTAGGAAATGTTGAGAGTTAAGAGTAAATGCTTAGGATGAAAAATAGCAGAAGCAATAGTTATTAGAGTTATGAGGATAAAAAGCAGTAGGTGCTTTATAGGTAAGGTGACATATCCCAATTTACTTAGATCAGTCTTGGCTTATGACATTTGTCCTGGCTTGAGTTTTAGTAGCATTCCCTTTTATTCTTAGTAGTGTCCTATTTGGAGCACTAAGTCTTATGGTCAACATTTGTATTGATGAAGAATTAGAATCTCAAAATAACAACTGTTGGAAGTAAAGATTAAGGTAAAATCAGTTTTGAGGTCCCCTTTCACTATATTTTAATTTAATATCTGTATCAATTTCTACTTTTATTTGAGGAAGAGTATTGACCTCATTTCTTAGAAGAAAATTGAAGGTAAGAAAAATAACAACACTTGGCTCAAGCTGTTGTAAAATTTTCCTTCCAAGGTAGAATTGGATTTCAGACCTCAAAAGCTTTGTTGCTGGTACTAACACCCACTCTACATGGTGGGAAGTGGAAAAAGCAAACGAAATAATGGGGTAGGAAACATATGGCACGCATTTCTTTGCCCTTTTCTGAGTTTGTCTCTTAACTATCACTGTTTATACTGGGTATGCAATTTGGTTTGCCAGGATTGCAAAGACGGAACACAGACATTAGAAACCTTCATTTTCCCAGGCTATTGCATTTCTGTTCTGCCTCCAATGGAAATCCACATTGCTATGAGTAATGCTGATATGCTGGTGCTTTTAAAGCAAGTGTACTGTTAGGGTTGGTTTCTTGGGACTCTAGTGGAGGAGGCTGTTAGTCATGCCTGCTGGAACAGTCTCCACCAGGTCCATAGAGTCAGACAGATTGCAGTCTCAGAAACTTAAAGTACCAACTGGCAGAGGCTAACAGAAATGGGAAAAGTGGTTTGCTCAAATCTCCAGGTCCTTTAGCTTTTGCCCAGTGCTCTATGCCCTCAAGACAGCGGTCTATGGAAATAGACGTTGCTTTGGGTGGCATGCCTCCTAGAGAAATGGCCTTTGGCATGAAGTGATGAGGTGAGAGAGCTGCAGTAAAGGGTTCCCACTGATCTGGATCATCACAGAGTTACATCTCAAAGCTGGGAGCTTGGCCTCTTGCAGGGATGAGGGATATGGAAGGGGTTCTTGTCCAAGTGGTTGGACATTCACTCAAGCATTTTCACCAAGATGAATTTAATTGACGTTTGTGTAAAGTGAACTAGAATGCTCGGAGAAGCAGGGATAGGGAAGTAATTAGTTTGGCATAAATGTAGGTCTGAAAATACTCTTTGCTGGTCTGCCTGGTATGGTCTAAAATAGCAGGGAAAGCCCTGGGAATCCTATCGATTTCCGATTAGTATCAAGGAACCATAAAATAATAAAGCAGCAGAAAGGAGACACAGTGATCATTCAGTTCATTCAGAAATGAAGAAAAGTCGAGCCCACAGATATGAGGAGTTCAGAAAACTCCCAGGTTACCTGCTGATTGGAGGCGGGAACCAGGGTTAGGGCACACCTACTACCTTCCTCTCATCAGGTCTCTTCTCCAGAGAGCAGAGGAACCGTGGGGCGCCACTTGACAGACACAGTGTGGACACATCCTCATGTTACCACAGTCACCCATTGGGTTGCTTTCTTCCTAATTTTCACCAGTCAGAATTGTTTAGAAACATTAAAAATAAATATACACCAAGTATTGTGTGCATGTATATTCCTATTCCTCAGCATGATGTGTAATTACAATGCACCAATAAAAATATATAAAAAAGAAAATAAATATTTCTAAATGTGGATAGCCCTGTAAGTAGGATCCTCCATCTTTCTAAGACGTGTCACAATTTGTCTTTTTCCTAGGATGGTTTTGAATGAGAAGTGGAGACCACTAGTTTTCACCCTGGGTATTTTTTAGGAAGTTATAGACTGGTAGGACATGATATTTCCTTCTAGATTTTTAATTCACTGAAACGTTCCCCTCTCAGGCTTTGTTTTATTCCTGTGTTTAACAAAATTTTACTGTGCAACAAATACAGTATTCTATAGACCAGCGTCGTCCTGTAGAAGTCTCAGCTTTGATGGATTTATTCTGTACCTACACTGACCAATGTGGTAGCCATGTTGCCAGTAAGATCTTAAAGGGTGGCCAGTGTGCATGAAAAGTGAGGCTTTCATTTTTATTTAGTTTTAATTAATTGAAATTGAGGTAGCCACATATGGAAAGTGGTTACCATACTGGACAGCACAGTTCCAGATGCTGGGGCTTGGGTGAAAGAAGGGATGAGCCATGATTCCTAAGGACATGGTGCCCCCAGCCTGGAGTGGTGGAGACACATAAAGATGTCCAGGGAAATGAGATTACCTTGAAGATACAGGTTGGCAGAATGTCCCACAAGAGCAGAGCAGAGAGTGATCGTGGCTCTTCCTCAGTAGGAAGCACCCGGGACAGGTTAATCAACAGCTGGTACTTGAACCTTGGTGAATGAGCTAGGCCCACTCACCTCGGGGATGAAAAAAATGAGGAAGGGATTTTCAACAATCAGGAAAACAGGTAGAAATTCACAGTGCCGTGAAGAGCAGAGGGGCTGGAGGGAGTGTGTACTTTTAGGAGGTGCACGTGTGTGTGCATACGCCTGCATGGGGCAGGCACTTGGGGATGATCGAGGTAGCACATCCCCTGGTGATGTTCTGCCACACCATGTTGTAGCCCTTGTTCTACCACAACATGCTATGCAACCTTGCACAAATCAGTCTTCCCCCTGGACTCAGTCTCCTCTTTTGGAAATGGGAGTCATGACTTAAATCCTGAAGGCCAGGGCAAGGCACCTTGTGACTCCTTGCCACCTCTAGTAATTACAAGTGTCTGTTGCATTGGATTCTACATTCCTAAGCTCCAGTGGACCATGAAAGTGTCCTCTTTGACCTTGGATACCTTGTAACCAAGGACTCCCAGTGAAATCACCCCCAAACTCATGGGTGCCATCTCCCCCTGCCAACATAACAGTTTCTTGCCCTGGATCCCTGTATTATTTCTGCATTATTCCCCCCTTTCTAATCTATTAGAACCCCCCCCCCAATAAACAGCACCTCCAGGAGGCCTGTTTGAGACTGAGTAGTATTTAAGACTTGCAGGCACAGGTACGATTTTGGAGATCCATCCTTCTACCACCACCTCCATCGGCAATGTCCTCAGTTCACAGCGGCTGTCTGTGCGGCTTTTTGTGAGAGGAATGTAAGGTTTATTTTTCTCCACAGCCTGCCTGCTGGCTAGGTACAAAAGGTCTGTGCCAAGCCCTCAGGGATCTTGCTGGAGCTCCACTAATAGGCAGGTGGATGACTGGTAGACCAGAAGAGTAGACACGAGAAGAAAGAACTCACCTGTGTCAAAGATCCTCTCGGGCTTTTGCTTTTTTTCCCCCTTGAGTTTTCACTTCTAAGATGGTCACACTAATCCTTGTGGAAGCTAATTTTATAAGAAATGGAACAGAAAAGAACTGCTGTTGGATCAAGAAGATCCAACTTTGGAAGGGGTCTACAGGGGAATGGCCATCAGCCTGTCGTGTGTGTGTGCCCTACCAGTCTGTAGTATGCCCAGGGCACGCTGTGCCTGTCATCTCTCAAGGTGGACCGGGTATCACACACCATCTGGTCATTAGCACAGCAGGTGTGGTTAAATATAGAGTCTAGTGCAGAACTAATAGGCAGCTGAAGAATTGAGCTACTTTGTCATGGTCTATAAAAATATGCTCTTTGAGTTTCCCCGAATATATCTACTCTTCATGGGCCTAGCGGATTCCAGGGTTCTTAAATTCTGGGGTGCATATTTATATACCCACACTGGGCATATGTGTTTCTTTAGGAGTGGGGCTAATCCTGGTAGGCCTTTCATGTTTTCACTGATTCAGGGCTGGGGTCAAGGGTCAAGGGTAACCCAATAAGGAATAAAAACATGTTCTTTGCTGTGTCTTAATGCAGTGCTTTACTAAGTATTAGCATGCACCAGAGCACTGGGAAGCTACCTGAGAGTAGGGTTCTAGGCAGTAGGTGTGGCAAGGTCCTGAGAGGCTGCACTGCTAACCAACCAGTGCACATGTGGCCTTTGGGTAGCAGAGCTCAGGGGCCTTGGGGTCCACACATGGTCTGTGTGTCCACCATGAAAACGTTGCCCGAGTACACACCAGAGTATTTAGACTGAAACCAGAGGACAAAGGAAGCCTGAGAAGTAAAGAGGTGTCATTGTTTCTTCAGGGATCCAGGTTAAGAGTGTGCAGACAGTTTGGATTCTGGGCTTTTCCCACAGAGAAGCAAAATGAACTCTTCCCACTGTCCAGTGCTGTGATGAGTTTGTTTGTCTCTAATATGTTTTTGAGAATGTGCGTTTGGCCCTTTCCCACTCATACATACCGCCCTCCCAGTGCCCCTGACTGATGTTGGCAACACCATAATTGGTAAGAGAAATTCTTGCCTTGGAAGTGAGATGCTTATCTGGGTCTTGGGTGCTGGGGAACTGCAGGCATGGATGGAGTCTGCCTAGGTCCCGGGGACAGCTGCTTCTCTTGCTGTAGGAGGAAATGCCAGACTCTGAAAGCCCATGGCTGGTGCGACTGTAGCCAGCTTGTACCTCATTAGGGGAGAGCTTCATGCCTCCACATAATGATTGCAAATGTTCTCTTTTGGCTGTCTTAACAGTTCCACTTCAAGCATATTTGCTTTTTCTCATTTCCTGGTGTCTTTAAGGAAGATCTCTCTCATTCCATACCACCCAGTTTGGAGAGAGATGATGTGTTTGATTTGGGGAGGAAATACACACATTGCTCAGGTTTTTTTTTAATCAAATGTTATTGGACATTGATGTCTGATTTCCAGGCAGTCTTTACGTGGAAGGCAAACACATTCATTTCCCATCAGTCCCTGGTAAACACTCTCCATTCGAAACCCTCTAGACTGGTCTTGCCAATAGAGCAACACACTGACAGTTTCTCCTCTGTAATTCCGTACTTAAATCATGAACAGCTAGCAGTATAGATTAATGCTTCGTATGGCCTCTAAACTGAACTCCCAGGCTGCATTTGGATGGTTTAAGGCATTGATTTCTCTTCCTGACAACTCTGGAGATATTGGCTGTCAAAATAATGGGGAAAAGCTGGTTAATCTCCATGGTACATATGTTGCTGCTGTAGAGAATATTGGTGAAATTTATTGGTTTTCTTTATTGTAAGATGTACCAGCGACACAAAGATTGCTTTAAATCATTGTGAAAATTGGAATCAGAGATACAGAACTTCCTCATTGAACTCAAGAATTTAGGAGCTAAAACAACACTTAGTTGTATTTGGCAATTTATCCAATATCTGACTTTATGTCATTTTTAATTAATAAGGTCAGTCATTATAGCACCATTATATTTTGTAATGATCTTGAGCAAGCTTTTTTCTGAATGCTCACACTCATGGACAAAACTGGCACGGAAGAGGAAGTAGCCAAATTCAAATTTCTTATCATCATCTGGTGTAGTTAGACATTAGATTTTAGCGGACTGTTTCGATGATACATCCCAGTATCATTTTTGTAACTCAGTAGTGTAGATACAAGATAATTTTTAGTGAGTAGGAGTAAGGTAATTTTCGTCATTCTATTACTTGCTGTGATGGTTTAAACTATTCTGGTCACAGGTGTGTTAATCGCACCTCACCTTCGGAAAACTTTACATACGGACTGCCCAAATTTTTATAGTATTTGTGTTTGTTACTTATTTAAAAAATTAAGGAAGGTGAAGAAAAATCTTTGCCAAGATTCTCTTTTGAGTGCTAACTTTTTCTGAACCCTAGGCATTCTGACGAATCCTCCAGGGATGTTTTCCTCATATTGTGTTAGTCAGCTTTCCATTACTGTAACAAAACACCTGAGATAATCAATTACTTC
>PVJS01051913.1:0-13777 GCA_004027185.1 Glis glis
CCCCGGCCCTATTTTTTATACTTTATTTTGAAACCAGGTCTCACGAAGTTGTGGAGGGCCTCACTAAGGAGAGAGAGAGAGAGCTGAGGCTGGCCGCGAACCCGGATCCTCCGGTCTCCGCCTCCCAAAGTACTGGGATTACAAGCGTGCGCCACCACACCCGGCCCTGTTTTGTTCCTTTCTGATGCAATAAATTACTTAAAATTTTACTATACAAACTATGTTAAAACAAAACAAACAAAAAAGCATACCAAAAAAGGGCCAAGGTGGGTTACAGTTGATATTTATAATTATCCACCTGCCTGGTCTTAATACTCTTCTCTGTGGAGTCCCATGGAAGAATATGGGGCTAGTAAGGAGGAATTAATTCAGCTATGAACATCCTGTGTGACATTCACTTATTTTCCTCTATCTCAGATTATTCTTTGGGAAGAAGGGATGGTTATATTCACTTTACCTACCTTGGGGTATTCTTTTTTATTTTTTTGCAGTACTAGGGATTGAACCCAGGGGTATTCTACCTCTGAGCTACATCCCCAGCCCTATTATTTTATTCTTTATTTTGAAACAGGGTTTCACTAAGTTGTGGAGGGTCTCACTAAGTAGCTGAAGCTGGTCACTAACCTGTGATCCTCCTGTCTCAGCCTCCCAAGTACTGGGATTACAAGCATGTGCCACTACACCCGGCTCTACCTTGGGGTATTCTGAAGATAAATGAGTTCAGACAGTTATAACTCCTTTGGAAAGGTTTGATACTGAATAGCTAAGGCATTGGTAATAATATCTGCAGGCTCCTAAAGCAGTGCTTACTGTTCTAGGTTCTTTTGTCTGGGTCTCAGGTATTTATTGCTCATCTATTCTTTCTTTCTTTATTTTTTTGTGGTACTGGGGATGTAACCCAGCGGCCTTCTACCTCCAAGCTATACCCCCAGCCCTATTTTTTTATTTCTTACTTGGAAACAGGGTCCCACTAAGTTACTGAAAGCCTCACTAAGTTGCTGAGGCTAGCTTTGAACCTGCGATCCTCCTTCTTAGTCTCCCAAGTACTGGGATTACAAGCATGCACCACCATGCCTGGCTTAGTGTTCTTTTATTCTAAGGAGGGACTGCAATGTTATATTCTGATTCTTGAAGCTAGTATACTTACTCTCCTACCTTCCCTGGTGATCTTTCCTTCTGTGTGATGTTGAGTTCTTTGGGGGCCTAGTGTATATCATGGATCCTCCATGTTCTTAAGGTTATTAGGAAAAAGAGAAGGAAGAGGAGCTAACAGCGAGAGTCCAAATTGGAAGAGGGGAGGAAGCCTAACAGTTTCTGAGCAAAGTGGGGAAGGGGCCACTGATGCCAGCCTTGTTTCTTTTCATCCTAAGACTTTTGGTAAACTGATCACAGGGTGCCTGCTAGCTTAAGCTCTGAGGATTTACTGGTTTAGTGCTCTTCCAACACTCTCCTCCTTTTTGCCTGTTCCAGGCAGTAAGGTGTGTCGCGGCTTTGGCTATGTCACTTTCTCCATGCTGGAAGATGTTCAGAGGGCCCTCAAGGAGGTTACGACCTTCCAAGGTTGCAAGATCAACGTGACAGTTGCCAAGAAAAAACCGAGGAACAAGTCCAAGGAGAAGAGGAAAAATGGTGAGTTTCTAGCAGTCTAAGAGAGACTTCCCTTAGGGTCAGGAGGAGCACTGTGGAAATGAAAGAGATCCAGAGCAGCCTGGGGGTAGCTTCTAGAACTTAGAGCTCCCTGATTTTCTTTCAGATGTCCAGAGTCATCTGGTGTATTTTAATATTCATTGTAGTCCTTTGCTTCCATCTCAGTCTGGAAAGTCTGGTGTTCCTAGATACTGCCACCCTGTGTTAAGCATGGTTTTGAAGCACTGACTTGTTCCATGCCTCTTATGTTTTAGAAAATTCAGAGTCCCCAAAGAAGGAGCTGAAGCCTAAGAAAGCCAAAGTGGCAGATAAGAAAGCCAGATTAATTATTCGGAACCTGAGTTTTAAGGTAAGTGATGGAGAACTGAACACTGTATGTCCTAAAAGCTGTTGGAGCCAAGGAATGCTCATTGGTGGAACTCCTGGCCAAGATGATATAATTGGGCTTAATTCCTCCTGGGAATGAACCTTAGCCTGCTGAATTAAGAAAATGGGCCTGTATAAAAGAACTTTGAGGGACACCAAGTGTGAAGATGCCTTTTTGGGAAAGTTGCTACTGAGAAAGGGAGCAGACATCTGTCTTTTTGGTTTTTTAGATATAAAGTAAGAAGTGTTTGATGCCCTACTCTCAAAAGTAAAAAAGGAGTAAAAATATTCAGACTTTTTCTAATGAATGAACTTAGTAGTTGATGTTTCATGGTTATTTTCTGTGATAATATTTATCTTTTTCTTTCTTCACTTTTGGCTTCAGTGTTCAGAAGATGACTTGAAAACAACATTTGCTCAATTTGGAGCTGTTCTGGAAGTAAATATCCCGAGAAAGCCAGGTACTAATACACGTTCATCTGGTGTGGATCAGATTAAGATTATTTAGCATGTCTTTTTCCATATTGCCCTTGAACTAAAAATATGAAGTTCATGTCATGCTTTTTGTGAGCCCTAGATGATAATGATATTTATGAAGTATCCAGCATAGTGTTTGATAAGTAATGAAAACCCAAAGAATAGTGCTATTCCCTTGATGGTATTTTTAGTTAGATTAGAATTAGTTTTAGAAGCTTAGTTACTATTGATACTGACTTATTTCTCTCCTCAAGCCTGAGTCAGGGCTCACTCAGCAAGAAGATATAAGTATTGCCTTGGGCAAGGGACCTCTTGGCTGGTTGGCAGGATTTGGGCCATCTTGCCAGCTCGAGTTGCTGTAGTTTCCTTCTTAGTGTTTTGTTGGCTCCCCTTGCTGCCTCTGACTTCTTTGTACATTTGTGCACAGATGGGAAGCTGCGTGGTTTTGCTTTTGTTCAGTTCAAAAATCTCGTAGAAGCAGGGAAAGCTCTCAAAGGCATGAACATGAAAGAGATAAAAGGTAAGCTTTCTATATCTATACCATTGACCCAGGTATTAAAAATACGTTAAGGTGAATTAGCACAGTAACCCACTTTCTGCATTTTCAAAAAGTGTTTGCACTGTGAAGAGTCTCGCTGCTAATATGGAAGCTGTTTTGGTGAAATATTTCTAGTAATATTTCTTAGGGCTAAACTTGAAAGAACTCATGCCAGGTTTCTTATTTGGGGAGAATGTCCTTTTCAATTCCTAATGAAGAATATCCTGGAAATAATTGCTGATAGATGCAGGATGGTGTCCAGGTTCCTGCTTCTTGGTTGTGACCACTATTCGGCACCCATGGACTATTAAACTGACTGAGGCCACTCTTGATATTATCAGGTACTGTGCCTGAGAAGGGATTAGCCTAGAGACTTGATAACTAACTTCTGAGTAGGGTGCCCATTATTCCAGAATTCCTGTTTTGCTTCTTGCTAGTCTAACTGAAAACACTGTTTTATCACTTATCTATGGTATGGTGCCTGCATAGAAAGACAGAATTTCAGTTATTGTTAAAACGCTTAAAGATTAAAAATAGTATGCAGCTACTGGGGGAGCTTTATTTAAGGACCGACTGTTTCTGAATTGTTTTTTTCCTTCACTGGTACCATTACTGTCTTTAATGCATAGAAAGTTGCTTACAGGAAGTAGGGATGTTAAAAGGAGAAAAGCCTTCCTGATGTCACTTTTCTGCTTGACAGGGAGGACAGTAGCTGTGGACTGGGCCGTGGCAAAGGATAAATATAAAGATACAAAGTCTGTTTCTGCCCCAGGTAAGGTGTGGTAGTGTTGGATAGGAGGGTTGTATGTCTTGGGTGAGAGTATGGAAACAACTCTTGTGTTTATGCTAAAAGTATAAGGGAACCTGCTTGTCAGAGTGGGAATATTGGGCTGGAGATAGCGAAAGCATAAGATTATCCTAAAGAACAAGACAGAGCATTTGGGAAAACCCTGAATTCCTGTTCCCTCTACTTGCTGTCCTTTCCCAGCTTTTCATAGGAATAATGAAACATTAAGAGTAGAGAGACTTAAACCTGGTGTGGTGGTGCATGACTGTAATCCTAGTATTTGGGAGGCTGAGACAGGAGGATCACAGGTTCAAGGACAGCCTCAGCAAATAGTGAGACTCTCAGCAACCTAACGAGACCCTGTTTCAAAATAAAATAATAAAATAAAACAGGGATGGGGGTATAGCTCAGAGGTAGAATGCTGCTGAGTTCAATCCCCAGTACTGTGGGTGCGTGCACACACACACACACACACACACACACACACACACACAAAGGTGTGGTGGCGCACGCCTGTAATCCCAGTACTAGGGAGGCTGAGACAAGAGGATTGCAGGTTTGTGGCTAGCTTCAGCAACTTAGCAAGACCCTCCACAATGTAATGAGACCTTGTTTCAAAATTTAAAAATAAATAAATAAATAAAACAGGGCTGGGAGTATAGCTCAGAGGTAGAAAGGTAGAATGCCCCTGGGTTCAACCCCCAGGACCACACACACACACACAAAAAAAAAAAAAAAAGAGAGAGAGAGAGAAACTTAAAACTTGAGTTTCATTTAGAAAAAAAGTTAGCTTTAAGCCACCAGGGTCTCAGAGAATAGAACTCATTGAGATTAAAGTTTGTACCTGGGCTCCAGAGTGAGCATTGTGCTGGCTGTTGATGTATAAGTGGTGGGCTGTTTCAGGAGGCTCAGCTGCTAATTCTCTCATTCTGAGCAGGTTAACCTTTAGGCTTCTGATGAAAGAAACAAACTCCAGAGGGCTCTGCATGATGGGGGTTTTGTTTTTGTTTTTTTCCTTATACACTCTCATATACAGTCATCTCTTGGTATCCAGTCATCTCTTGGAACCAATTCAAAGATTCTGGACTGGTTCCAGAATCCCCTCAGGTACCAAAATCGTTGGATGCGCAAGTTCTTTATATAAATGATGTAGGTTTGCATGAAGCCTATGCAGTCCTTCCATATACTATAAATCATCTCTAGATTACTACAATACCTAATAAAATGTAATGCTATATAAATACTGACAAGAAAAAGAAGTCTATATGTTCAATACAAGTATATACATATATATATATATATTTTTTTGTGACACTGGGGATTGAACCCAGGGGCATTCTACCTCCGAGCTACACCCCCAGCCCTATTTTTATTTTTATTTTTATTTTTATTTTTTTCAAACAGGGTCTCGCTAGGTTGATGAGAGTCTCACTGCTTGCTGAGATCCTCGAACCTGCAATCCTCCTGTCTCAGTTTCCCAAGTACTAGGATTATTGGTGTGTGCCACCACGCCTGGATCAGGTATAATTTTTTTTAAAGTATTTTTGATCTGTGGGTAGTTGAATTCAAGGATGTGGAACCTGTAGATATGGAGGGCCAACTGTACAATAAGAAAAACATATGAAATTCTGAAAAACCAAAGAAACTAGGAACTTAGAGTATTAATTATTCCTATAAAAATAACCTTGTTTTGGCCGGGCGTGGTGACACAGGCGGAGACCGGAGGATCCGGGTTCACGGCCAACCTCAGCGCGCATGCGCGCGAGATCTCTCCCTCTCTCTCTCACTTTCTCTCTCTCTTCTCTCTCTCTCTCTCTCTCTCTCTAACTCTCTCTCTACCTAGTGAGGCCCTCCGCAACTTCGTGAGACCCGGTTTCAAAAATAAAGCATAAAAAAATAGGGCTGGGGGTGTAGCGCGGAGGTAGAACGCCCTTGTGTTCAATCCCCGGTACCGCAAAAAAAAAAAAAAAACCTTGTTTTGGATATTAAATGAATTCCTAACTTTCTTCTCCATAGGTGAGAATAAGAGTCATGAACCTAAACTTCAGAAATCAGTTAAAAAGAATGGCAGGGTGGAAGAGGAAGAGGAAGAAGGAGAAGAAAGTGATGAGGTTGATGGTGACGATGATGATGACGATGATGATGATGGTAGTGATGATGAAGATGATGAAGATGAAGAGGAGGAGAATAAAGAATCAAAGGCAACCAATCATGTGCAAGTTCAGAAGAGGTAAGCAGCTCAGCCCATTCTAGACAATAGAGGAAGTTACTGGATTGTCCCCAAGAGGGAAAAGTCTCCTGTGTTCCCTGCCCCCCATCATTGCAAAATTGACAATGTGTAATGAAGTTGAAGAGTCTGTGTCGGCCCAGATCCTTAGTTCTGAACTGTGCCATTGCAGAGCAGTCAAGAGAGCAGCCCCTGAAGAAAGCACCGAGGAAGACCCTTCTGATGAGGACAGTGACCTGGAGGAAGGAGGGAGCATTGACGATGGAGAGGGACTGGCGCAGAGTGATAGCAGCACTGAAGAACAAGAGGATGAAGGTTTGGTTGGATCTTCATAAGTGCCTTTAAACTTTAGATAAGTTACTGGAAAATGTTATCTCAGTTCTGCAGGTCACATTTTAAGCAGGACCCTAAATTGTTCTACCAAATTTATGTTTAAAAGCTGAAAAGGAAATCTTTATGTTCCTTTCTTCTAAAGGATTTTTTGTTTGCTTGTTTTTTTTTTTTTTTTTTTTTTTTTTTTTTGCAGTACTGGGGATTGAACCCAGGGGTGTTCTACCTCCGAGCTACATCCCCGGCCCTATTTTTTGTACTTTATTTTGAAACTGGGTCTCACGAAGTTGCAGAGGGCCTCACTGAGTAGCTGAGGCTGGCCGCGAACCTGGATCCTCCGGTCTCAGCCTCCCGAGTACTGGGATTACAAGCGTGCGCCACCACGCCCGGCCTTTGCTTGTTTCTTTATTGTTTGCTTTGTTTTAAAATGAGTTTGGAGTGGTGTTAGAATTAAGACTTTCTTAGGGAATCTGAAACCTAGCTTAATGCTGAGTTACTAACTCTCTTGCTTGTCCAAGTTGAATGAATAACTGGATAAACAGGATATATTGCATGTTAACACCAAAGTGGATTTTAAACAACTCTTTTGAGTTGAGATGGGATACAGTACTGTATGGTCAACTCAGGCTGCCATGACAAAGTACTGGGGATATACAAAAGATATAATACAAAAGACTGGGAGCCGGGCGTGGTGGCACACGCTTGTAATCCCAGTACTTGGGAGGCTGAGACAGGAGGATCCGGGTTCTTGGCCAGCGTCAGCTACTTAGTGAGGCCCTCCGCCACTTAGTGAGACCCTGTTTCAAATAAAGAATAAAAAGAAAATAGGGCTGGAGGTATAGCTTGGAGGTAGAATGCCCCTGAGTTTAATCCCCAGTGTTATACACACACACAAAAAAAAAGACTGGGAAATGAACTCTGGTCTCTCTTATTATAAGGACACCAGACCTCCTAAATTAGGGCTCCATCCTTCTGACCCTCTTAGCCTTAATTACCTCCCTAAAGTCCCTATGTCCAAATACAATCACACTGGGTATTAGACGTTCAATATATGAATTTTAGAGGACTAGTTCAGTTCATATCAAGGACCTCTGGGAGTGTTTTGTTAAACTATTACCAATCCCTATTGCTACCTTTATTGAAAATATACTCAAGTCATTTATTGAGGAAGGCAAGTCATTGTAGAATGAGAAATGGCCAATAACTGGTCCTTTGGCTTATGTGGTTGGACATATTTTTTTTTTTTTGGTACTTGGGATTGAACCCAGGGGCATTCTACCTCCGAGCTACACCCCCAGCCCTACCTTTTATTCTTTATTTTGAAACAGGGTCTTGCTAAGTTGCAGAGGGCCTCACTAAGTAGCTGAGGCCGGCTGCGAACCCAGATCCTCTGGTCTCAACCTCCCAAGTACTGGGATTACAAGCGTGCTCCACCATGCCTGGTTTATATTTTTTTAATATACTTTTATTGGTGCATTATAGTCTCACATCATAATGTAAATCAGGTTGACAGTGACATACATGCACATGGGAATTTATTTTTCCCAAACTGTTCTTATTGGATTCTATCAGTCTTTTTGGTTTTGCCAACTGGTTGATGAACAGCAGTATCTCATTTCTTGTGCTATGTTTTCCTTTCCTTTCCACTGGAGATTAAACCCAGGGCCGTGCTCATGCTAAGCATGTGCATGACCACTGAGCTACGCCCCCAACCCCTATGCTATGTTTTTCTTTAATTTTGAGTTTGAGCATCTTTTTATATATGTAGTTCCATATCCTTTGTCCATTTTTAAAATTTTTAATTAATTTATGCAAGATATTTATTTCCTTAGTGGTACTAAGGATTGAACCCAGGGCATTCTACCTCTGAGCTATACCCAAGACTTTTTAAAAAATTTTGAAACAGGGTCTCACTAAGTTACCACATGCTGGCCTTGAACCTGCCATCCTCCTTTCTTAGCTTCTCAAGTACTGGGATCACAGGTGTGCACAAAGATCTTTATATATTTAAGAAGTTAGCCCTTTGTCATATGGCTTGCACTAGTCTTTTCCAGCTTATTTTTCTTTTTACCTTAGATGTACAGGTCTCAAAGAAAAAGAAGAGGAAGTTACCCTCTGATGTGAATGAAGGGAAAACTGTTTTTATCAGGTATGCCTTTACCTTGAGAACTGCTGTTTTCATTGCTTTTCCCTTTCCTTCCCTTCTCTTTCCCCTCTTCCTTCTCCCCTCTCCCTTTTTCTCCTTTCTTCTCCCTTTCCCCCTCTCTCCCTTCCATTCTAATCCTCCTTCTCTCCCCCCAGTTTTCCTTCTTTCTTTTTGGCACTATTTTTGTTACCTACCCCAGAAAGTTAGATCCTGTATAAGACAATTAGCACATATGATCCCAGAAACATACCAAACAGTGAAAAATGTACAAGAACCAGAACTATAAAGCAGAAAATAAGTAGTAGCAGGGGTCTTGATATCTTGTCCTCTTTAGAGTTCATTCTTTGTAATTGGGGTGGCATCATTTGGAACAAACTGTTAGAAGCATCTTGGTTCTAGCCGTTGTTTTAGGGGGAGTACTAGGGTGACTCCATTTGTTCCAAATGATTTTTCTCTCTATACCTAATGGCGCCTGGCTGGGACTGGTTTTCATACCTTTGGAAGCATGTGCATAGCTCGAGAAATGAGGAATCTCTATACTATATAAAAATTTAGGAGAATAAAATCTCCTCCCAACATTTGTAATCCCATCAAAAGGAATACATGCAGGTTGAGTATCCCTTACCTGAAATGCATGGGATCAGAAGATTTTGGAATTTCCTGAGTGGCATGGTAGTGCACACCTGTAATCCCCTTCTTGGGAGTTTGAAACAGGAGGCTCCCATGTTTGAGGGCAGCAACTTAGCAAAACCCTTAGCAACTTAGCAAGTTATTTGCTTCAAGATAAAAAAAATATAGGCTGGGCATGGTGGTGTATGCTTATAATCCCAGTACTTGGGAGGCTGAGACAGGAGGACCACAGGTTCAAGGACAGGCTCAGCAAGTAGTGAGGCTCTCACCAATCTAGTGAGACCCTGTTTCAAAAATTAAAAAATAAAATAGGGCTGGGGGTGTAGCTCAGAGATAGAATGTCCCTGGGTTCAATCCCCAGTACCACCAAAAAAAAAAAAAAAAAAAAAAATCCCAGTACTTGGGAGCCTGAGATAGTAGGATCGGAGGTTCGAGGACAGCCTCAGCAAGTAGTGAGACTCTTAGTAACCTGGTGAGACCCTGTTTCAAAATAAAAATAAAATAGGACTAGGGGTGTAGCTCGGAGGTATAATGCCCCTGGGTTCAATCTGCAGTACCACACATACAAAAAAAAAAAAAAAAAAAAACTTTGGCATTTTTCAGATTTTGGAATATTTGCATAGACTTTATCAGTTGAGTATCTTTACTTCAAAAATCTGAAGTCCCAAATGCTCCAAAATCCAGAATTTTTTGAACATCCCATCAGCACTCTAAAAGTTTTAGATCTTCGGATTAGAGATGTTCAATGTGTTGTTTTGTTCTTTCTTTCTCTTTCTCTCTTTCTTTTCTGCATTTAGCTTGTAAACTTTACTAGGTTTGCATTGTGTTATTTGGAAGGATTTCCTGACTTTCATAAAATTTTAACTGAAACCTAGATTTCATAGCAACACAGAGGAGAAAATGCCTAGTCTAGAGAGAGATTGGAAGAGGAGGAGGGAGAGACAGACAGGACTTTTTTCATTAGGCTATTGTGGGTCTTCTGGTTGTATTAAGAGAAACTAATTTTGGCCATGTTAAGTGAAAAAGAGGATTTGTTGGATGAACACTGGGGTGACTCATAGAATCAAAGTTGTCAAGGAGCAGACCTCAAGGAAGGAATGGAAATCTGGATAGTTCTGGGAACCTTGCTGTTGGAGGCTATGAGTCTTTTCTCTGGGGACACCACCTTTTTTTTTTTTTTTTTTCGTATAACATGTATCCTGTAAACTATATTATTCTTTTTTTGTGTGTGTGGTACTAGTGATTGAACCCAGGGGTGTTCTACCTTCCAGCTATACCCCTGGCCTGATATTATTTTTTATTTTGAAGTAGGGTCTCGCTAAGTTGCTGAGGCTGATCTCGAACCTACAATCCTCCTATCTCAGTCTCACAAGTACTGGGATTACAGGTGTGTACCACTATGCCTGGCTTACATTACTCTTAAGCATACAGCTCAGTGAAATTTTTCAAATGTGTGTATTCATGTAACTACCACCTAGGTCATGATAGAGAATATTTCTAGACCCCAGAAGTCTCCCTTGGATGGGGCACTGCTATTTTGAAGTGAATCTACATCTACAACTTCTAGTCTTTTTTTTTTTTTTTTTGTGGTACTGGGGATTGAACCCAAGGGCATTCTACCTCCAAGCTACATCCCCAGCCCTATTTTATTCTTTATTTGGAAATGGTCTCACTAAGTTGTGGAGGGCCTCACAAGTTACTGAGGCTGGTCGTGATCATGTGATCCTCCTGTGATCCTCCTGTCTCAGGGTTTACAACTGTGAGCCACCACTTTGGCTCTAACTTCTAGTCTTTGTATATGTTTATTTAAGTTTCAAATTCCTAGGTGAGAGATTTGATTGCCATAGGAGGGTCAGTTGGGACCAAGGGGCAAAGTCATATAGCAGAGGCCTGGTCACTGGGGGGCCACCCCTGTGTATTGATGCTATTTCTGAACAAGGAAGGGTGGTTGTGAGCAAGGGAACCACTCCAGTTGAAGTCTAATTCATTTATTTTGTACTGGAACATAAGATCTCACTTTGTAATTGACCTTTCTTGTCACCTTATGGATGTCTTCCATAGAAACCTGTCCTTTGATTCAGAGGAAGAAGAACTTGGGGAGCTCCTCCAGCAATTTGGAGATCTTAAATATGTCCGCATTGTCTTGCATCCAGACACAGAACATTCTAAAGGTACTTACTGCCAGCTGACCAGGCCCTAAAAGGGTTGCACCCACTGTTATGGGCATTGACTAGCGCACATGAGAGTACCAGCTGTGCCATTCTGAGGTATCCACAGTCTGTGCAGCCCCTGCCTTCCACAGAAGCCCAAGGACGTTCTGAGGTTGTCTTCCATGATGTCAAACTCAGCATCTTTAGTGGTGCTGCCAGCCATAATTTTGTATAATCTTTTTAAGCTCTTATTTACTTTAGGGTAATGAATTCTATTTTTTGTTCTTTGAATTTCAAATGTGATAGCATCTCATGGGTATTAATCATTTCACATTGCTTGAAATTACTGGGATCTTTTTCTCCCTTGGTTTTGTTAGAGATGGACGAGGGAAGAGAAACTTTGTTGCATGACAACAGTCAGAAGGAAAACTATGTAGCAGGAGTGCTGCCTGAGATTTTTTTCTCTAAAGTTACTTATTTTGTGCTTCAAGGGCTAACCAGTCCTTATTCTGTATGCTGCTGTTAGGTAGACATCTTTTCAACCCATTCAGATCTTTGATTTCATGGACTGCATTCATTCTCCAAAAGCACTGAGTTCTTAATTTATTCTGATTCTTGATTCCTTTGAGATCTAGCAAAAGCAAGGAATCCTCTCCTCAGAAAAATGCGAGGATTTGTGATCTCTTTGTAGCTTATTTATGGATTAAGAACTCCCATTCTAAACCTTCTTACATTCCATATTGATAAGACTTGATCACTTTTGGTTCTTATTAGCTAAAGAAAATGTAAATAAGACAGTACTGAACAGCTTCCTAGAGATTAGGAGTGTAATCCCAGCAATGCCACAGACCAGCTGGTTGATTTTCGGCAAGTCATTTAACCACTCAGTGGGCTTCAGTTTCTTACTTATGAAATGAGTGGGTTCAACTAGAGAAATTGCTTAATGTGTCTTTAGATGTAATATTCAGTTATACTTCTTGTACCTTCTTCATTTCCAGTATGTTTTTCTAAAAATGGGCAACTGGAATTGCTTAGGATGTCCCAAATATGGGTATGATATTGTTTTACTTTGATAATATCTAGCATCGTTTATTCTTTATTGAGTGCAGTAGTATACTGGGTTGATATTTTCAGGATATAGTCTACAATTGATTTGTTAGCTGTCTTGGTCAGTTAATGTTAACTGAGCTAATGATCTTAAAAGCATAATTTTAATTATTTTTTCTTAATATATTATGTTTTCCTAGCTCATAATAAATTTTTCTGACACCTTTTATGCCTACTCCTGCAGCCTAGTTTTCCTCCTATAGATTATCCCGCTCAGCATGCCATTTCACTCAGTAGAAGAGCTAAATATTACCTGCAGACTTTTAGGGAAATGTTAAAACTGATCCCAGTACTGACCTGGAAATTTCAGTAATAAAATTCCTACTTATTAAGAGAGAAGTACCCATTTTCTTCATTTTGGACAACTGGACTTATGTGTCTATAAAAAATCTTTCCCCCAATATTTCTTTCATTACAATTGTCCTGTAGTACTGGTGGGATTGGTTCCAGGACCACAGCAGGTACCAAAATCTGTGAGGGCTCAAGTCCTTTATAAAAATGGCGTAAAGTATGCTTTAAATCATCTTTAGATTACTTATAATACCTAATATAATGTAAATAGGTGTTGAACTGTATTGTTTTGGTAACAACAAGCAAAAAAGTCTATACATGTTCAGTATAGAAACAGTTTTTCCCCCCAGATGTTTTCCATGGTTCCATGGTTGGTTGACTCTACCTATGAGAAACTCAGGATGCAGAGGTCTGACCATCTGTTTCTTTTATCGAGTATCTGTCAATGCCGTGCACTGTGGTGGAGGTCCTTAGTCCTCAGGCATTCATTCTGTTTGAGAAGATGTGGCTTGACCAATGCTATACGAGAGATGTGAGTGGAGGATGGGAAGGTGGGGACACAGAAGTAAGAACACTCAGCCCTGCCTGGAGGAGGCAGAGAGAGAGCGTCACTGGATGGTGACTCTTGTGTTGGCCTGTCAAGTCTGTCTTTTGAGTTCATCTGCTGCCATTCATTCCTATAGCAGGTAGAACATAATGTCCCTTAGCTCTAGGTGATATGGTAGTGTTTTCGTATATGAGAGAATATTGAAAGTTCATGAAGTACTAAAAAAAAATTGTATATTCCTTTATTTGGAATCTACTGTAAAGCACACTTTTTTCCCTTGCTTTTTTTTTTTTTTGTGGTACCGGGGATTGAACCCAGGGGCGTTCTACCTCCAAGTTACACCCCCGGCCCTATTTTTTTTATACTTTATTTTGAAACCAGGTCTCACGAAGTTGCGGAGGGCCTCACTAAGTAGCTGAGGCTGGCCGCGAACCCGGATCCTCCGGTCTCTGTCTCCCAAGTACTGGGATTACAAGCATGCTCCACTACGCCCGGCTTTTCCCTTGCTTTTTTTTTTTTTTTTTTATTGTGGTG
>PVJS01051914.1:0-13802 GCA_004027185.1 Glis glis
TTTTGAAACCGGGTCTCACGAAGTTGCGGAGGGCCTCACTAAGTAGAGAGAGAGAGAGAGAGAGAGAGAGAAAGAGCTGAGGCTGGCCGCGAACCCGGATCCTCCGGTCTCTGCCTCCCAAAGTACTGGGATTACAAGCGTGCGCCACCACGCCCGGCTTAGAGGATTCTTATATGAACAAGTGATGAATCTCATCTAGCAGGAAGAGTGCTCTGTAAAGCAAACCTAATTCACTGTTTCAAGTTCGTTTTGGGATACAAAAGAATTAGATTTGAATTATAATTTCACCTTGGGCAAGTTATATTCCTACTATGCCTCAGCATCTTCATCTGAAAAACAAGAATAATCTTATGAAGTTTTTACAATAATTAACTGAAGTAATGTTCATAAAAACTTACTGTAGTATTTCATATACACATGTACTTAACAAATGTTAGTTTCAATTGATGCTGTTGTGTTATTACTACCATTCCTGATGTTGTCTGCCTTTACAGCAATGTTTTCCAAATTTTTTCTAAAAATATATCATAGCAGTTCTTCCCCCATTATTTTTAACTTATTTATATTTTCCAATTGTTTTTATATGAAACATATATAAACCTTTTGAAAAAGGATGGGATAAAGCAAGTATAAATACAAATCCTAGTATTTCTTTCATCCAAATAGATCCTCCTCTCACACATCACTTTTGAAAACCACAATCATCCAGGCGTGATGGTGCATGCCTGCATCCCAGTACTTGGGAGGCTTAGATAGGAGGATCACAGGTTTGAGGCCAGCTTCAGCAATCTCACAAGGCCTTCTGCAACTTAGTAAGACCCTGTTTCACAATAAAAAATGAAATAGGGCCAGTGGTGTAGCTCAGAGGTAGAATGCCTCTGGTTTTAATCCCCAGTACCATACACACATGCACAAAAAGGTGAAATACGTCTTCAAAGTTCCATAATTTGATGTTCTTATCCTTTTTGTCAAAAAACAGCTAAATCATTTTATTTTCTCTGTACATCAGTTTCTTTTTCTGTCCAGTGAGAAAGTATAGAAAATTTCTGTGGTCTACTCTCAGTTTTCTTATCTTAAAAAATAGAATTGGCCAATATAATATTAAAATGTTAGAAAGTCCCCAAGAAAGCCCTGATAAATAATTGAATTTGCAATATAAAGAATGCACCAGAATACTATTTCTTGCCCTAACTACTAGCACAATGAGGTGATTGAATAGATAGAGGAAAAACATAGAGAAAGCCTTAAAAAAAAAAACCTTCCCACATTTGGAATATGTGTAGAGACTGACAAAGAATGGAAGAGAGAGATTCCCAAGTCATCAATTCCTAGGTATCAAGCTCTCTAATCTCCATGGACACAACCTGGTCTCCTGGCATTATTCTCCCTGAGATTTTACAAAATTAGGGCACATTAGAATCCTCTTTGAAATATAACTTAGTGGATATGGCTGAAAAAATGGGAGATAAGCAGAGGCTCATACTTATAAAAAATAAGGAATTAAAATTTTAATGGTTTTTGGTAAATGATGGTGAGTTTCAGGGACAACAAATTTCAGAGGTAATATTTTCCTTGTTTGTGTTTATAGTTCAAGAAGTACAGTCTTGTCGAGGGCCGAGGGCCATCTTAGAATGCACACTGAGATTATGATTTTGGACTAGCTCAGTTTGAATACACGGTATTTGGCTGGGTGGGATCTGTCCGCAAGCGGACATTCCAAGAGACCTGGTGTAATCTTCAAGGTGCAGTCTTTGATGTCGTCTCTACCCAGTAATGGTTAATCCCTCCTTCCTCCAAGCTTGTCACATGCCTGCCTCACTGACCTTTTTTTACTGTAACCTGCGATAATTGTTGATTTCTGTGTTTGATTAACCTTTATGATGTTTTGTCTAAAGTGTCTATAAAAGCAAGTTGCTGGCTACAGATGGATGGGAGAATTTATCATCTCTATCTCCTCCCTGATCCCCCAATTATTAAATGTAATTATTCTGCAAATTACCATATCAGACTTCGTGTTGTTTCCTGTGAGAAGACTATTGATCAGGAAACTGCTTGGTGCAGCGACCTTCCGTGGCTGGAACCACAGAATTTAGGAAGCTATCTGGGCAAAGACCTTCCATGGCAGGAACCACGGAATAGTTTTTAGGAAGCTGCAGGGAGCAGCGAGCTTCCGTGGCAGGAACCACGGAATAGTTATTCGGGTGCTGCACCCTCCATGGCAAGACTACGGAGCAAGTAGCATCCACCGGAGCAACCCCAGTACAGTCTGGTCATTAAAGTATTGTCTGGGTTGAGTTACAAAATACAACTTTCAAAAATTTTAGCTTTTATCTAGTCCATAATTCATTGTTGTTTATTTCTCTCTCCAATGAGAGAGGAAGTAGGGGGAAAAGGGTGGGTGGGCAGAGAGGGAAGGAGGGAGGGAAGGAAGAAGGGGAATGAGAATGAATTACTAAGATTCTTAAAAATAATGATGTAAAAATATGTGGAAACTTGTAACAAAAATATTGATTAAAGGACAAATTATACTTTAGGAGAGTATGCATGTTCGGAAAAGTGTTTTTGTAGCTGCAAATGTGTTTATAATTATGTCAAAAGATATATTTTATGGATTGTGAGGAAATGTCTTAAAAGTTCTGATGAATAAGTAAGGGTAAATGGAACCTCCCTGGTTAGCTTCTGAAGTTACCACATGCAACAAAAGTTTTCCAGAGTTAAGATTACTTTAGAAAATCTCTTAAAGAACCCTGCAATATAATATACATGGTTTTGTGTACACCATCCCTTTGTGGTAAATTATGATCCTATGCAATACATGGGTCCACCATAAGGTATTTATTTTAGGGATTACCCTCATTATGAAGCGAGAGTCACAGAGAAACGTCACAGAATCTGGCATGAAGACTGTTGCAGCCCTTGACAATTTCAGAAGAATGAATACTGAAGAAACTGCTTATAATGGACTAAAGTTTTCTACATTCTAATCAGAAGAGAGAACACATATTCGGAAATGTTCTTTGTCTCTTTTTCTTTTTTCCTTTGCTGTGGTGAAGTGAGTTACAAGCTCCCATAAGACCTGAAGATCAACACGGCTTGGTCATGGACCAGAATGCTCCCACATGGTTTTGGTGACCGAGTCAGTCAGAATGATATTAGTATGTTAAATTTTCAGAACACATACCACTGGAACAGACGTGTTTTATAGGGACTGCAAAATAAAGTTCTGGAATAAGGGGGCTTGGTTAATGTTTCATTACAATATGGCCAGAGATCATGGTATAAAACTAATTCCTGCTGATAATCATAACTTGTCTTTGTGAAAACTAGTTTATAATATTTGTGTATAGCACTATGGAGAATATCGACGTTACCAAGACTTGAAACAGTGCAGCAGGAGCTCCCAAACTTTATGTAAATTAACCCCACAACATGGAACATATTAGCTTGAGGGTTTCAGGAATTTGGAACTCAGCATGCCTAGGATGTGGGTTTAATTGAAACACAGTATTATGACAATCAGTTTTTCTCTTGAGACAGAATTTTTAAGGTGCATGCAAAGGTATAATTGGGCATTGACATATTACGTCATGGTAATACATTTTAAACAAGCCGTATCTGCTTTATGATATTTATTTCACTGAAATACCCCTGGATATTCAAAGATCCTTCCTTTAGAGTAAAGCCATCTGAATAAATGAACAGTATACTGAGGTGAGCCAGTCAATGCTCAGATGAAGCCAGGCCTCAAAGGCTCACACATACACAAAGCACTTCTTCTGGAAAAAATATTTCTGGGTTTTCAACATAAATCAGGGTCAACACATAATACAATCATACTCTAGTGCATTTAGAAGCTGGAAAACAGTCTAACTAGCACTGTGATGCTTCCAGCAAACCTTCAGGCCAAACAGCAATCAGAAAGAGAATTCATGGCTTTGTGTTCAAACCCCGTCTCTGTTCTAATTCATGGAGGAGTGGCATGCTCTCCTAGGGAAATTTTTGTTTTTGTTTTTGTTTTTCTTCCATCCTGGGGATTGAACCCAGGGGCATTCTACCTCTGAGCTACACCACTAGCCCTATTGTTTATTCTTTATTTTGAAACAGGGTCTCACTAAGTTGCAGAGGGCCTCACTAAGTAGCTGAGGCTGGCTGCGAACCTGTGATCTTCCTGTCTCAGCCTCCGAAGTACTGGGATTACAAGCGTGCGCCACCACGCCTGGCCTCCTAGGGAAATTTTAAATGGGTGTTAGAAAACGACATTCCATTACTATGATTTTACAGGGTTACTTTCTTTTTCCCTTTTTTTTTTTTTGTATACCGGAGACACAATTGAACATAGTAACAAATAACACTAATTCCAAGAGCCCTGATTTCCATGCTTCAGCAATTAACTTATACTTTCATAGTAAAAAAAAATGAGCTAAATCTTTTTATTGGAATCCTATATGTATCAATAATAAATAGTAGTAATAATAATATTAATAATAATGAGAAAACCCGGCATGGTGGCACACACCTGTAATCTTAGTACTTGGGAGGCAGAGACAGGAGCATTTCAGGTTTGACACCAGCCTCCACAACTCAGCAAGACCTTCACCAACTTAGTGAGACCCTGTTTCAAAATAAAAAGTGCTGGTGTTGTAGCTCAGATGTAGAATGCCTCTGGATTCAATCCCCAGTACCAAAAATAAAATTAGAGAAGTATTTGAAGTATCACAAAAATTCTATGTAATAACAAAAATTCTAACTAGTCAAATTGCATATTGAATTCAAGTACACTCCAGACAAAATCAAATATTTTATTGTTCTGTTTTTTATATAGCATACAAAGCACAAAATAGTGGTTTATTGCATTGCAGAACTGGAAGTTCTAGAGTCAATAAATATATCAATTGAGGATGCACTGCTTTCCTAGACATGTGCTAGAACTAAAGTGACAGAGAAATTATATAATTTTACATATATATGTACACATACATATATATACACATATATACATATATCCATCCATCCATCCACCCATATATATATACATATATATAGTCCCATGCTTTTGCCAATGTTTAGATGATATGAAATATAGACATATCTCATTATCAAAGAGACTGGGATTTTCTGTAAAGTGACCGATTGCACAGACATAAAGCTCTCTTTTATTAAAAATATATTGAAATGCTAATATATTTGTAAACCTACTACATAGCTTATCTCAAAAGAAATTAAGTAAATTCTGGCTTTGAGCAGCAAAGCACAGGAGAGGGAGGGGACAGAAAGCTGGAGTTTTGATGCTCACGCACTGCATGACATGTGACCGTGGACCTATGAGAGCTGTGGTAGCTGGAAATAATCCCATAAATGACCCTATAAATAATCCATGAAAAAGTACTGGAAAAATAACCACTGGTCCAGAGAAGTAGTAAAGAAGCTTTTAGTTGGCTCCATGCTACCGATGGGGGAATTCTCTGAGAAACTGAAAAGCAAAATTTTTCCACAGGTGGGTGTGGTTCATATATCCAAAGCTATAAAATTAACATAAATCTGGGTCTGTCATAGGAAATTTCTGGGGACCCCAAAGAAAAAAAATTAAGTAAGTGAGATTCTTTCATAAACCAAGGCACATGAGAAGCCCAGGGATATAACAATCCCAACTGAGAATGAGCTCATATAAATGCCTGAGCACACATACACACCCCCAAGACATCATGAGGGAGATTCTAACATATGTAATAAATGTAGAATTTATACCACAAATATAACAAGTAATGAGGAAGATATTATAAAGTAAAAATTTTTAAAAGTTTTAAATTGGTTAAAAATAATAAAATAGGGAGAAACAAAGAAAAAGTAGCAGGTAAATTTAAACAAGAACCAAACAAAAAACTTCTCAAAAATATGGTTATTAAATTAAAACCCAATAAGCTAATAAGAAAATAATATTAGTAATGTGGGAGATGGAAATAACAGAAAATATGAAAAAGAGATGAAGATATTAAAGTTTAAGTGAAAAATAAAAGATGTGTCTAACAGATGATCAAGAATGGAAGGTTAAGAAAGCAGGCCTGCAGGTTTGAGGCTAGCCTGGGCAATTTAATGAGTGCCTCAGCAACTCAGTGAGACCCTTTTTCAAAATTAAAAAAAAATAGGGTCTGGGGTGTAGTTCAGAGACAGAATGCCCCTGGGTTCAATCCCCAATACCACACAAAAAAAATAAGAAATGAAAAGAATGATAGAAAAGTGACATTAGAAGTGATAATGAATGATATTTCAGAACAGAAGAAATGCATCTCCCAACTGAAGAATTAAAATGAATCCCAAGAAGATTAAGAAGAAAGAAAGAAAAAGATTAGATGAATCTTAGTGAAACCACAAAGGACTTTACAGTTATAAAAAACAAGGAGAGAAATCTTTAAGGAAACCAGAAAAAACAGATATATTATGTTACAAGGAAAAAGTATAAATATGGGTATATCAGATTTTTGGTCAAATACAAATGAAGTGTCTTCAAGTTTCAACAAATATCTATAAATTTCAAATGTCAACTTAAAGCACAATAGCAATGCACCTACCTCTCAATTAAAGATTGAGGGTATATTGGAAACATTTTCAGACGAACAGAATTAATTCACTAATCATAAACCATTGTTGAATAACCATAGAAGGATCTATACTTCAGAATGGAATAAAATTAAACTGGAAGAAACATGGGAGGTAAAAAATAGAAAAGAAATGAAAAACAGAAAAGAAAAACCAATAGTTTGGAAGAAGACTTTGGTAAAACAAAGGAACATTAAAGTTGAAAAATATAAATCAATAATGATTAACAAAAAAGTATGAACTAGATAGAAGTACTAGATAATAGTATTAGAGGTAAAGACATTAGATTTAAAGAATTGCTAAATCCACAAAATATTAAGAATGTGACTAATCACTAAACAATAGAAATTATAATTTCCAGATTAATTAATTTATAAAACAAAAGTTTGTAAAGCAAACACACACACACACACACACACACAAAGTAGTAAAGTATGAGGCAAGGAGGAAGGAAAAATGAAGCATAGTAAATAAATGATAAATTAAAAACGACAAAATAAAATTTTAAAGATGTATCAAATAAGTCAGGAATTGTAATACATGTAAATTAATTTAATTTGCCAAATAAAGGAGATTCTTAGAATCTCAGATTGGATTAATTTTTAAACCAGTTATGTGTTTATAAGGTGTTTGTGTTTATGTGTATACATACATGTATACACATATTTGCCTTATGAAACATATTATAACACACACACATACACACACACATATATATATACATGTAGTGATATAGAAATGTTTAAACAATAAAATGAATGAATAAAATGAAGCAAAAAATAGCTATAGTGATATTTAGCAAATTAGACTTCAAGGCAAAAAGCTATAAAGATAAAACATTATTACATAATGTTACATGATATTGAAAATGAACAATTATGTACAATTTCACCCTGAATCTGGGTATGCCAAACAATGTAATCTCAAAGGATACAAAACAAAAATGATAAAATTGCAAAAATTAATCAAGTTTACAAACATACCTGGGATTTTAACATATCTTTCTCAGAAATGCATAACTTAAGCAGAGATAATTCTAGTAAGAAAATAGATTTAAGCATAATTAAACACACTCATACATTTATTTACATGTATGCATTTACTACACATATATAAAAATATACACTAAACAATTCGAGAATATTATTTTAAACACACATGGAACACTTATGCTTTTTAAATCCATGCAATAAGAAACAAAAGATATCTCATTTTAAACCAAAATAAAACACAGGCCATAGTTTATGATAAAAAGGGAATAATAATATAAAGCAATTTTAACAGAGTTACTAAAAACCAAATAGTAATATCTAAATAATATACTCTTAAATTGTAGTAGTCTGTAGGATTTATAAGGGAGATTGTTAAATAGAAATAAATGACAATGAAAATACTGTTAATCATAATTGTAGGATTCATCTAAATTTTAGAAAGGGAATTATAACTTATCAATAAAAATATGTAGTGTGTGATATACATGACCAGTTAAATACTGTAGGTAATAGTGAAAATTAAATTTCATACTCTAATGTAGATAAATTTCAAGAACAAAGTTGAATGAAAATATAACAGTATGGGATTATTTGTGTAGCATATTGAAAAGCAGAATACACTGCTGTATGTTGTTTAAGGTTCTGTAATAAATGGAAACACATCATCAGGCAGAGGAATGGGCAACATTACTACTACATAGTGTGTGTGTGTGTGTGTGTGTGTGTGTGTGTGTGTGTGTGTGTGTGTTTGTGTGTGTGTTCTACAAATTTCATTTTACTATTTTAGAAGCTGTATGTTTCCGTTTTTCTAAGGCTTAGTCTTTCAGTAATTCTTTTAATGGTTCGTCTGCATAATGATTATACTCACAGAAAGAAGAGGATGAGATTGAGGACAATGAGCTCCAAATGTTCAGATAAAAATGTATTTCCTTTAAAAATCTGAATAAAACTTTAACTGCTTAAATTTGATTAATGCTAAATTAATGGGTATTTTGGTTTACTTCTTTTTCTCTCTCTCTTTTTTTTTTTTTGGTACTGGGGATTGAACTCGGGAGCATTCTACCTCTAAGGTACACCTCCAGACCTTTTTATTTATTCTTTTTGTTTGTTTTGAAGCAGGGTCTTGCTAGGTTGCTGAGAGTCTTACTAAATTGCTGAGGCTGGTCTCAAACCTGCAATCCTCCTGTCTCAGCCTCCGAATTACTGGGATTACAGGCATGCACCACCACCCTGGCTACTTTTCTGTTTTTGAAATGAGTATAGTTTAAAATACCTCTTAACTAAAAATCTAAGGGGGCTCAAAGAGACTCAGGAAAAGCTTCAGGGCAGAGGCCTCCCTCCTGCAGGCCTGGGAGTGAGTCTGGACTGAGGTGGAGCAGGGACTACCTCAGGGCAAGTGCAGGGTGTAGCGTCCACAATCAACCATGCCACAGAGGAGACTGGCTGGACTCTCTGTGGAAGTATTTAGGAACAAAAGGAAAATAAAAATAAATCATTCCATTATGCTATTTCATGCAAGGCTGAATGATGTAGATCTCAGTTGATGTTCTGAGCAAGGATTTCATAATACAACTTAAAAATAGGTGAGTTGAACAGAGAACTTAAAAAAATCACCACTAAAAAAACAAATAACCCAATCAAAAAATGGGCAAGTGAACTAAATAGACACTTCACAGAAGAAGAAATACAAATGGCCCATAAATGTATGAAAAAATGTTCAACATCATTAGCAATCAGAGAGATGCAAATCAAAACTACCCTGAGATTTCGCCTAACCCCAATTAGAATGGCAATCGTTAAAAACACAAACAACAACAAATGCTGGTGATGATGTGGAGAAGTAGGAACTCTACTACACTGTTGGTGGGATTGTAAATTAGTGCAACTGCTTTGGAAAACAGTGTGGAGGATCCTCAGAAGAATGGGAATAAACCTACTATATGACCCAGCAATACCACGTCTAGGCATCTACCCCAGAGAACTAAAACCCAATTACCAGACTAATGCATGTGTATCTAAGTTTATAGCAGCACAATTCACAATTGCCAAACTTTGGAACCAGCCAAGGTGTCCATCAACAGATGAATGGATCATAAAGCTATGGGATATGTACACAATGGAATTTTATGCAGCCACAAAGAAGAACAAAATCACATTTGCAGGGAAATGGAGAGAACTAGAGAACAGCATGCTAAGTGATATTAGTAAGTCACTAAGAGTAAAAAATCGGATGTTTCCCCTAATCTGTGGGAGCTAGATAGACTGGGACTTAGAAGGGACTTAGAAGGGAAGAAGAAGAAATCTTTAGATGGACAAAGAAGGTGACCTAACAGAGGGAGTTGGGAGGGGGGTGGAGGGAAACACACTATAGCACATGATGTACATACACAAACCTATAAGACTCAATCACTATCCGAGCATGAAAGGGAGGGAAGGGGGAGGGAATAGGGTGGGATTGGAGGGAGGGCTAAATGTGCAATGTGTGCATGTATGATGTTCATACCCTGACATATATCAAAATGTATAATTACAATGCACCAATAAATGAACATAAAAAAATGAAATAAAATAAAATAATATAAAAAGCAGGAGATCACTCAAGTCAGGAAAAGCTGGCAGAAATCATGTTTGGTAAAAGCAAGAGTAGCGCAGCTTTGTTTAATGTATTGATCACATTTGCACTGAGTACTTCCATGCAGGCGTTACCCACACAATATTCATCAGCATAAAAGTGATAACGAAGACATTGATTCAGCAAATAGTTATTTATACAATCGCAACTACCAGCCAGGCCATTTCTATGGGGTTTGAATTAGAATCAACGATTACAGATCACTGGACCTTTACAGGGCAGTGTGCGTGTGCGTGTATAGCAGTGGCACACAGTGCCATCTGGAAGATAAGGCAAGTGTCTTGCAAGAACAACATGCCCTGGAGCCCAGTAGTTTCCCAACTGAGAATTTATGAAAGAGTGATTACATGATTGCATGAACTGATACTTAAACTGAGATGGGAGGGATGAAGAGGAATTTGCTAGTTGAAAAGAGGGAAAGTTGTAAGGGCAGAGATAATAGTCCACAGAGAGAAAAAAAAAAGGCCATTTTGGGGAGGAATTAAGAGACATTCAGAGAGGTCTGACACCAGAAGCATAAAGAGTAGGGAGAGATGTGTAAACCAGGGTAGGCGATTGGAGGGTTCTCATCATGCTGTGATATGATTAGATTGATTTTAAAACACCTGGGTTGGTGTGGAGAATAGAGACTGGCAAACTGGAGGAGGGGCATGGTAGGATACTTAGAATACTGCCTCAACAAGACAAGGATGGCAGTGGCCAGAACTCGAATATTATTAGCTGTGGGGATGGAGGAAGGAAGATGGATTTAAAGCATTTTAGGGGATTATATCGTGAGAGTAAATGAGTTCTCCAAGGAGTATATCCATAAGAAAATATTTTTATGCTCTCTTGAAAATCCCCTAACATCTTTCCAGACAAACCAGACAGCTTATTACATGTTTCCGGAACATACCCCAGATCTTTCTTATTGCACAGCTTTCTTCGTACAAACTTCCTCTAATTCTATTCCAATTCCATTGCTTTAAATCCTCCTGTCCTTCAAGGTGGGCTTCAATGCTGCTTTCTTCATGAAACCTTCCACAATTTCAGTTTCTCTACAAAATAAATAATCTCTACTTTTTCTCTAGATTTTTTTACCTTACTATTATTAGTAGTACTTTGCATTTACTACACATTTCCTGATGAATATATAATATTCATCTTATATATCTACTCAACTCTGTTTTCAGGCAAGGGAAAATATCAGACACAAGTCGTCTCCTCTAACATTCATGACATATTGTCTTATGCATATCAAGAATTCTGTAATAATAATTCACTAAATTAGTCCAGACATATCTCATTACACTTGTATTTACAAACTATTTCAGTAGAAAAGTAGCCTCACCTTAAAGCTGTTTAAATTTAGGACTGGCAATTGGTTAATATCAACATTTACTATTTTTTTTTTCGGTACCGGGGATTGAACGCAGGGCCGTTCTACCTCCGCGCTACGCCCCCAGCCCTATTTTTTATACTTTATTTTGAGACCGGGTCTCACGAAGTTGCGGAGGGCCTCACTAAGTAGAGAGAGAGAGAGAGACAGTGAGAGAGAGAGAGAGAGAGAGAGAGAGACAAGGAGAGAGAGAGAGAGAAAGAGAGAGAGCGTGCGCATGCGCGTGCGTGCACGAGCTGAGGCTGGCCGCGAACCCAGATCCTCCGGTCTCCGCCTCCCAAAGTACTGGGATTACAAGCGTGCGCCACCACGCCCGGCTCAACATTTACTATTACTGTTATCATAGGCAGTTTTTAATTTCTGTCCTCTGAATTAATCTAATTATAAATACTTTCAAGAGATACATAGGCTGACAACAATGCCATTGTCTACAATACTCATAAATCATGTAAATGAATGAACACCTTAAAAGCATTCAGTGGAGTTGAGGAAACAGATTGCTTAATGCTTAACTGGATGGTGTTGTTTTATACCTCCAAGATTAGAAGGAGAGAGAGGCAAATTGTATAAACTTTTTTTTCCCCTGAATCAGTATGCTTCCTGGGTACTGAGCCAATAAGAAACATTGAAGAATCATTTGGCCCCTATTTGGCTTCTGGATATTGAGGACATGTGTGTCAGATCAGAGTTACAGGGCGATTTCCATGAATCTCTTCCAATCCCTCTGGAAAGAAAGTCCATCTGTCAGTTTCCTGAGCCAGCGTTGAGCTCTTGTAAGTCATC
The DNA here is from genome assembly GCA_004027185.1 of Glis glis. Taxonomy (NCBI): domain Eukaryota; kingdom Metazoa; phylum Chordata; class Mammalia; order Rodentia; family Gliridae; genus Glis; species Glis glis. The sequence continues at coordinate 12,380 of PVJS01051914.1, forward strand.
TATCAAAACTTTGGAATCTGGCTGATAATGCTGACTGCTCTGCAGAGGTGCTTTTCGTAAAATAACAACTTTACCTACATCATAATCAAAGCAAGGGAAGGAAAAAATGATGATTAAAGAAAATCCTTACTTGTTTTTCTCCTTGAATTCTTTATTTCCCTTGCTGAGACAAAGGCCAATAGTGGCAACCAGACACATAATCCCCCCTTCCCCTCAAAAAATCAAGTACAGAGTCTTGATTTCATAGCAGTCAACTCTGATATCTCTTCTCTTTGTTGAAGAGTGGGATATGCTGCCTTGATTTTGTTTGCAGTCACACTGAAAATAAATCGTAGGATCCCTTGTAAAAAGAGAATGAGCATATGGAAGCTCTTTCTTCATAAAACTATTGTTCAGCTGAATGTAAAACATGCCATCCATGAACTTAAACATAAGCATTTGCTTCCTTCAAAGAATAACTACTTGCCTTCCTTCTAGAGAGAAAGTCAACAGAAAAAAAAAAAACTGTTTTACTTCTTCTTGTAGTACCTGTGAACTAGAAGGTCATTGTCAGAAGTACCGGTGCAGTTTTGCCAATTTCACAGAAATTTCTGTCAACATGAAAGTCAAAATTATTTATTACTTTTATTGGTGTATTGTACTATACATCATAGTGAGATTCAAATTGATACAAACATACATGCACACAGCACTTGGTGTGTTTCCCTCCACATTCTACCCCACTCCCCCTTCCTCCCTCTGTGTACATGCTAGTAAGACTGGTAGTGATAACCTTCATATAGGGCAGAATGATATTTGAACTGTTTCTTTCCTCAGTCCTTTTTTCTCTCCCCACCTCCCCCCAACCCCCTTCCACTATTCTTCTGGTCTCTCTCATTTATCTGAAGTCCCTTTTGTTTCCTATTTTCTCTCTAGCTTCCACACGAGAGAAAACATATGACCCTTGACTTTCTGTGACTGGCTGATCTCACTTAGCATAATACTCTCTAATTCCATCCATTTTCCTGAAAATGACATATTTATTGTAGCATAGTTCACAATAGCCAAATTATGGAACCAACTTAGGTATCTCTCAACAGATGAATAGATAAAGAAAATGTGGTATATACACACAATAGAATTTTGCTCAACAATAAAGACTCAATATTACATAATAGCATTATCTTTTTCACTTCCAAATTATCTCAAACTTTAAAGCAAAAAAAAAAACATAGATAGCCTACAAAATTATCTTATAATGTGTTAGTTTGGAGAGTAAAACTTCTAATCTAATCCTGTAGTTTTCCTTTGAAATATTTTGGTCTAAAATACTGTCATCACAGCCGGGCGTGGTGGCGCACGCTTGTAATCCCAGTACTTTGGAGGCAGAGACCGGAGGATCCGGGTTCGCGGCCAGCCTCAGCTCTCTCTCTCTCTCTCTCTC
>PVJS01051915.1:0-13805 GCA_004027185.1 Glis glis
TAATCCCAGTACTTGGGAGGCTGAGACAGGAGGATCCAGGTTCGCAGCCAGCCTCAGCTACTTAGTGAGGCCCTCCACAACTGAGCGAGACCCTGTTTCAAAATAAAGAACAAAAAATAGGGCTGGGGGTGTAGCTCGGAGGTAGAATGCCCCTGGGTTCAATCCCCAGTTTTGCAAAAAATAAAAGGGGGACCCTATCCCATTTTATTTTATTTTTTGTTTTGATACAAGGTCTCGCTAAATTGCTAAGAGCCTCACCAAGTTGCTGAGGCTGGCCTTGAACCTGCCATCCTCCTGTCTCAGCCTCCCAAGTACTGGGATTACTCTGGACTCGCTTCAGGGGCAGGGCCAGGGTGTGCACAGTGTGATGGAGAAGGCACAGCCTTGCTTCCCAGGGGCCTGTGCCTCTGCTGGTGGCTGGGGGTGTGCACTGCTGTAACATACAACAGGTAGCACCAGGAGCCAGATGGTCAGGCTGCAGGAGAAGGGCTGTGTTCACATCACCCAAACCTCCTTCATCCCAGGACAACTGCCTTGCCACCCCCAAGACTGGCCTTGGACTTTCACTGACAGACAATCTTTTCATTAAGTGCAGTCTTAACAGCATAGCTGAAACAGCTCTTGTCGTTCCAAGAATGAACATGACCTTAGCGGGAAGATTTTAGAAAATTTCTTATAAAAGCAAAAGTTGAATTGAAGCTGGGCGTGGTGGCGCATGCTTGTAATCCCAGTACTTGGGAGGCTGAGACAGGAGGATCTGGGTTTGCAGCCAGCCTCAGCTACTTAGTGAGGCCCTCCACAACTTAGTGAGACCCTGTTTCAAAATAAAGAATAAAAAATAGGGCTGGGGGTGTAGCTCGGAGGTAGAATGCCCCTGGGTTCAATCCACAGTTCCGCAAAAAATAAATAAATAAAGTTGAATTGAAAAAGAAAATGATAAAATCACACGATGTGATTTGGTAGCTGTAGCAAAAAGACCCATTTCTCAAAAACTCTGAAAAACTGGTCAGGGTAAACATCCCCCCAGGGTGGATTAGACAACATGACGGTGAGTAGGAGGCCCCAGCTCAGGTCTGCATTGTGGGGCCCAGCACTCGGGGAGGAGGGTGTGAAGTCGGGAGTCAGGTGTAATCGCTCCTGGCCCTGGTCCATCAGCGCCCCTGACCACCATGAAGCTCAGGAGTGAAATGGGTGTTGCTGGGTTGCTACCAAGTCTTATTCATCGGTTCTGCTATTTCTTCATGGGAAAGAAACAAAGAGAAAGTGTTGCTTGTATGATTTCACTTGTGAACTCAAATTAGGGTCCAGGGAGTAGAAAGGTTAGCTTGCTTCTCTGCTAGACACCTCCTTCCTTATTTCCAAAGGCAAGAAGAAAATGATGCTGCAGGAAATGAAATAGGCCAGCTACTAGAAATAGGCCCAGGCTGGCAGGCAGGGGCAGCACTAGTGAGGAGGGGGATAGAGAGCTCGGCTAAGCGAGGCACGGTGTGACTTTTGATGCGTGCCCATCAGTTCTATCTCCCCTCTTGTTTTTTTTTTTTTTTTTGCAGTACTAGGGATTGAACCCAGGGGCATTCTACCTCCGAGCTACACCCCCAGCCCTATTTTTAATTCTTTATTTTGAAACAGGGTCTCACTAAGTTGTGGAGGGCCTAAGTACCTGAGGCTGGCTGAAAACCTGCGATCCTCCTGTCTCAGCCTCCCAAGTACTGGGATTAAAAGTGTGTGCCACCACGCCCAGCTGTTGTTTGTTTTTAAACTGAGTATCACAGGCCTTACATCCAGAGCCATCTTCAAGCAGTGCTGTATACATGGAATTTATTAGTCCTGCTTATTTTTCATTGTTTTCAGTGGGAAATTATAAATGGCAAGAGCTATGGGTTTTCCATTCATGATACAGAGTTTTCCTTTAAAATAAATTTATGTCTCAAAAATAATTCATTGGAAGCAAACTATTAAATGAATAAATCTGCTGATAGTATTTGGCTATGACAAAAGTTATGAGGTTTGGGGAATCTCATGGTTGGATGAAGCCTTTGTGTTGTTTAATAATGGCTCACATTCAATCAGACTTTGCTGGGGATGGACCACTGTGAAGAACACTTTTCATACCTGATATTAACAAACCTACAAGGTAAGGATATGTGAACCCATTTCACAGAGGAGGAAGCCGTGTCTCAAGGAGTTTAGATTTCACTGTGAGAGGTCACACCATGCGAGACAGGAGCCACCAGATTCTGAACCCAGGCCTGTGCTCAAGGCTCTGAGCTTTCTGTTAGAACCCACTGCCTCTGGGTTCCTCCTCGCAGAGTGAGGATGTCTTGGTCAACATTTTCACTGCTGCAATCCAAAATGACTGACCACACAACTTAGAGAAAGGAAGATTGCTTACCATTTTTGGAGATTGAGAGGTTCAGTCCATGTCAGGCCGGGTCTACGGAGCTCAGGGCATGGCACTGGGAAGCAGAGAGAGAGAAAGAGAGAGAGAGAGAGAGAGAGCAAGGTCTCTGCTCTCACCTCATTGAGACTGGAAGCAGAGAGCCAATAAGGGGATTCAAAGACACAAGCACAGTCCCTAAGGCCACACCCAGGGACCTACCTTCTGTAGCCACACCCCACCAGCCTAGGTTACCACCCAGTAAATCCATCACAGTGGATTTACCCACTGATGAGATTATAGCCCTCATGACTTAATCACATCAACTCTGAAAATACATGAGCTCTTCTGGGGATATTCTGTATCTAACCATAACTGGGGACTACCCCTGATTTGTGAGAAGAGGATTTCCAGGAAGAACTGTTGGAGAACCAACCAATGAAGCATTTTGTATCTGTGTCGTTCCCCAGATGATATCTCAGATGTCCCACAATTCCCTTTTGTCATCATTTGGTTCAGACAAGTGCCAGGGCCCATTTCAGTTACTTTTATCCACAGTCTGAACACTTCTCTCTCCTCCCAACCTCTTCCTCCAGTCCCATCATACTGAAAATGGCCCTGTCTTCCACCAACTAGTGCTATAACAAGTTTTGTCGGGAGGAGGAGGCAGTGCAGGCTGACCTCCGTGCGAATTAAAACCTATCAGAGATTCCGAGCTTTAAAGTTGTCATGAGGAGGAACTCTATTTTCACTCATGCCCCAGCAAGAGATTAGCAGCTTGAAATCACTTTGACAGTGTCAGTTGCTCTCCTGCATACCACAGGGAATTTTAATTCCAGCCTGTGAAATTGTAATTGCTTCTCAAGGAGCAGCAAGGGATCCTGGGTAATGGCCACAGCCAGGCTCAGTGTCAGAGTTTCCAGTGGCTGCCACATCAGATATTACTTGCTGTTATTCAAAAATCACTCCGGCTTTCCATATGGGATGTTGAGCTGGGGAGTGAAACTAAATTAACAGAAACTGTCAGTGATTCAGAGCAGCACAGACAGCAGTGTGACAGAGGGGGGTGACTTTCCATCAAAAAAAGGTAACTTTTCCTCCTCCTTTGGCTCAGATAAAGAGTTTCACAAACAAATTTCATGATTTAAAGTATGCAGTTAGATGATGTCATTATTAAGCAAAAAAAAAAAAAATATCTGGTCCATGGCATAAGATTAATGCTGCCAATTTCTATTCAATGCTTCCCAGAAAGAGTTGGGGAAAAAAAGTGGTTCAAAAGAGTAATTAAAGTAATGAAGATAACAAGTCCATGTCAAGTTGATGTTTGCCATGGATTAAAATTACCTGCTTATCAAAGTTAAACTGTCTGAGAAATTACTTCCTGGCTATGGTTAGAATAAAGAAAATCTGGAGCTACCACATCTGATTACAAAACATTTAGTGACAGGGAAAATTATCGGCATAAGGGAAGACCTGTTACCTGTCACTTTCTAGAAACGGGAAGTTCTGAACAACTCCTCCTCCTCCTCCTCCTCCTCTTCCTCCTCCTCCTTCTTCTCCTTCTCTTTCTCTTTCTCTCTCTCTCTCTCTCTCTCTCTCTCTCTCTCTCTCTCTCCTGAAGGCCAGAAAGGAAAGAAAAGGGCTAAATACAAATTTTAGAAAAATATTCAGTCTGTGGAATTGCCTTTTTGTTTTAGGAATTACAAAAAATTCAGATATGGGCTTTCCTTTTCCTCATTTGGTGAATTGTAGGGAAGTTTCACCTATTAGAGTTCACATCTCTGGTTAAAGGAAACTTTCCCTTTACAAGGTGCTGGTGCCCACTCCCTGCCATTTCAGGAAAGCCGCCTGTAAGAGCTTGGGTTTGTTTTTGTTAGTATTATCTTTAAGTGCTATCTTATGTCACTGCTGATGTAAACTAGTTGAGTAATTCTTTATTGAGACATATTTGTTCATTTTCTGGGGTGCATTATGATAATTCAATGCATGCATATAATGTGTAATAGTCAAGTCAGGGTAATAAACACTCCCATCTCTTCAAAAATAATCATTTTTATGTGTTAGAAATTTGTGTTTTTCAGGCATTTTGAAATATGTGATTTTTTAAAAACCAATAGTTACCCTACTGTGCTGTAGAAAACCAGAACTAATTCCTCCTAGCTGAATTTTGGTGCCCCTCGTTTAACTTCTCTAAGGCCCCCCTGTCCTTCCCAGTCTCTCGAGACCACTATTCCAGCTAGCTAGGTTGAGTCCACAGTTTAGCTACTGTGAACAGTGCTTCAATAAGCATGGGAGTGCAGGTGCGTCTTTGGAAGAATGGTTTCCTCTCCTATGGATACATGCCCAGGAGTGGGATTCGCTGCTGGATCATATGGTAGCTGTATTTTTAGTTTTCCAAGGACTCTCCATACTGTTTTCCATAGTGGCCGTACTCGTTTGCATTCCCACCAACAGCTGTAAGAGTCCCCCTTTCTGTGTCCCGCCAGCCCTTTTTATATTTTTGTCCTTTTGATGCCAGCCATTTTTTTTTTTGCGGTACCGGGGATTGAACCCAGGGGCGCTCTACCTCTGCGCTACACCCCCAGCCCTATTTTTTTATACTTTATTTTGAAACCGGGTCTCACGAAGTTGCGGAGGGCCTCACTAAGTAGAGAGAGAGAGAGAGAGAGAGAAAGACAGGGAGAAAGAGAGAGAGAGAGAGAGAGAGAGAGAGCTGAGGCTGGCCGCGAACCCGGATCCTCCGGTCTCCGCCTCCCCAAGTATTGGGATTACAAGCATGTGCCACCACGCCCGGCTTGATGCCAGCCATTCTAACTGAGTGAGATTTTTATCTCATTTGCATTTCCCTAGGGATTTGTGAGATTCACCTTTTTTTCAAATACTTGACCATTTGTATGTCTTTTGCGAAGTGTCTATTCAGATATTTAGCCCATTTTTTAAAAGTAGAGTATTTGTTTTATGTGTTCAACTTTTTAAGTTCCTTATGTATTCTGGATATGCATCCCTTGTCTGATGAATAGTGTGCAGGTATTTTTTTTTTTCATTCTTCAGGTCATCTCTTAACTCTATTGATTATTTCCTTTGCTGTGCAGAAACTTCTTAGTCTATTTTTACCTTTGTTGCCTGTGCCTGTGGGGTTCTACCTAAAAAATCATTGTCCACACCAATGTCTTAAAGTATTTTCCCTATTTTTTTTGTAGTAACTTCACAATTTCCAGTTTTACATGTGGGTCTTCGATCTATTTTGAGTTGATTTTTGTGTATGGCATGAGGAAGTGATATAGTTTTCTTCTTCTGCATGTGTATCTCCAATTCTGCCAGCACCGTTTATTACAGAAACTGACTTTTCTCCACTATATGTTCTTGGTGCCTTTGTCAAAAATCAGATGGCCATTTGCTTATGGATTGGTTTCTGGGCTCTCTCTTCTGTTTCATTCATTGGTCTACATGTCTATATTTGTGCTAAGTACCATGTTCTTTTGGGTACTGTAGCTTTGTAGTATGTTTTGAAGTGAGGTATTGCAATGCCTCCCTTCAGCTTTGCTTTGTCTATTCTGAGTCTTTTGTGGTTCCATACAAATTTTATTTTAGGAGTTTTTTTTTTTTAATTATTACTTCAGTGAAGAAAGTCATTGGTATTTTGATGTGAATTTTTCAATTTATTATGTTGTATGGGGATTGAACCCAAGGGTATTCTACCTCTGAACTACACCCCCAGCACTATTTTATTTTTATTTTGAAACAGGGTCTCACCAAGTTGCTGAGGCTGGCCTAGAACATGCAATCCTCCCATCCCAGCCTCCCAAGTACCGGGATTACAGGCATGCACCACCATGCCCAGCTGATAGGGATTTTATTAACTCTATAGATCATTTGGGGTTACATGGTCATTTTCAACAATACTAATTCTTTTAGTCCATAAAAACAGTGTATCTTTCCTTCTTTATATCCTCTATTTCTTTAATCAATATCTAAAAAATTTCCCTATAAAGATCTTTCACTTCCTTAGTTAAATTTATTCCTAAATATTTTTGGTGGCTATTTGAATAGGATTGCTTTATTCATTTCTTTTTTAGCAAGTTCATTATTGTGTATAAAATGCTAATATTTTTGTATGTTGATTTTCTATCCTGCAACTTTATCAATTTGTGTGTGTGTGTGTGTGTGTGTGTGTGTGTGTGTGTGTGTGTTACTGAGGATTGAACCCAGGGGCATTCTACTTCCAAGCTACACCCCCAGCCCTATTTTTTGTTCTTTTTTTTTTTTGACAGTACCAGGGATTGAACCCAGGGGCATTCTACCTCCGGGATACACTCCCAGCCCTAGTTTTTATTCTTTATTTTGAAACAGGTTCTCACTAAGTTGCCAAGGCCTCATTAAGTAGCTGAGGGTGGCCATGAACCGGAATCCTCCGGTCTCAGCCTCCCAAGTACTGGAATTACAAGCGTGTGCCACCACGCCTGGCTTTTGTTCTTTATTTTGAAACAGGGTCTCACTAAGTTGTGGAGGGCCTCACTAAGTAGCTGAGGCTGGCCATGAACCAGGATCCTCTAGTCTGAGCCTTCCAAGTACTGGGATTACAAGTGTGCACCACCACGCCTGGCAACTTTATCAGTTTTTCAACAGCTTTTTGATGGAGTCTTTGAATTTTTTTATAAAATCATGTTAACTGCAGACACATAGATAATTTAACCTCTTCCTTTCCAATCTGGCATGCCCTTCATTCCTTTCTCTTGCTTAATTTCTCTTGGTAAGACTCCCAGTCTATATTTAATCGAGTGGTGAGAGTGAACATCCTTGTCTTATTCTAGATCTGAGAGAAAACGCTTTTAGCTTTTCTCTGCTGTAGAATACCGGCTGTGGGATTTTCATGTGTACCCTTTAGTACCTTGGGTTTCTTCAGCCAAGAAGTGTTTTTTCTCTCCAAATGAACAAAATATCTTTAAATATAATTTTAGTTAAGCTGGGTGTGGTGGCGCATGCTTGTAATCCTAGTACTTGGGAGGCTAAGACCAGAGGATCTGGATTCGCCGCCAGCCTCAGCTACTTAGTGAGGCCCTCCACAACTTAGTGAGACCCTGTTTCAAAATAAAGAATAAAAAATAGGGCTGGGGGTATAGCTTTGGAGGTAGAATGCCCCTAGGTTCAATCCCCAGTACCGAAAAAAAAATTCTAGTTACAGGAGGAAATAATTAAAAAAAAATGCTGGTTCTCTTTTTCCATCACCAAATATAATCTGATAAAACTCCATTTGTTTGTGGCCATGTCATAGAAACCGTGTGAGGTCTCCCTGGGCCATTAGAATGGGGTCTGGAAAACCTAACAGATGATGATGTTTGACAGTCAGCTGAGGGTTTTTCATTTCATTTCACAGGGAAGGATCCAGCAGTTCATTTGCATAATATGTGTGAGCTACAGGGGCTGTAACCCAAACCTTGGGGTTCAACAGAGAGGGATCCCAATGAGTCTCAAAGTCCATGCCAAACCCTTCCCCATTTCTTGGTGAAACTTTGAAAACTCAGGTGATTTAGTGATTACTTCTTGGCAATCTGACATCTAGATATGCCAAGATCTCACTCCCATTCATTCATTCATTTGCTCGTTCACTGAGCCTCCGCTCTGGCATGGATAAATCGTGATACAATGGTGACCATACTAAAAGCAACAGAATAGTTCCTCAGTTAGCTCCAAAGCATCTCAACACCAACAGAATACTTGGGGTCCTCGCTTACGAGTGTCCCAAACTAGGGGGCTGGGTTTGGATAAGTCATCTAACTCCTCCTAACCTACAGTCTCCATCTATAGACTAGGGGGCCACCTCCATGACCTCTGGCTCTTACTCTAGGCTGACCTACAGGGATCCCCATCCTGCCTTTCCAAGAAAGACCAGGTTCCAGATGGAGCAGAGAGATGTCTATTCCCCAAGTCCCCTTCCTAAGCATTGAGAAAGAGCAGTCTTTCTGTGTAACCTACTCAAATCTCAACTCAGATTTCAAATATTACTGTAAGAAAGTTAAAATTTCCTGACACATTACAGAGAAAGAGAGGCTGTTGAGGATTGATTACCAGAGAGCAGCCGGGGGTGACTGTTTGGGGCTTTAAACTTGGGATTTTTGGCCAGGCGTGGTGGTGCACAGTTGTAATCCCAGTACTTGGGACGCTGAGACAGGAGGTTTGCAGGTTAGAGACCAACCTCAGCTACTTAGTGAGGCCCTCCACAACTTAGTGAGTCACTGTTTCAAAATAAAGAATAAAAAATAGGGCTGGGGTATAGCTTGGAGGTAGAATGCCCCTGGGTTCAATCCCCAGTACTGCCAAAAAAATAAAAATAAAAATAAATAAACTTGCGATTTCACTGCTGGGTTGACACAGGTTTTGCTTTTAATATTAATTGGAGTCTTTGCAGCTCCTCAGATAGACAGTTTGACTCTGCCTCACAGCATCAGGGAAAGCTGGTGTTAAATTGCCCTTTTTTAAATTTTTCTTTTGATTTGTATGTTTGAAAGAATTAAAAATAATCTTCAACCTCAACTACCACGTTTTTAGCTACAGAATTTTCTTGTAGCTTTTTAATAATTCTGATGGCCCAAAGCAATCTGTTTTGAAAAGATTACATATCTTAGACCAGTATCCGACTGACCAACTTTTGCTTTTTTTTTTTTTCTGCTGTACTGGGGATTGAACCCAGGGGCATTCTACCTCCAAGCTACACCACCAGCCCTATTTTTTATTCTTTATTTTGAAACAGGGTCTCACTAAGTTGTGGAGGGCCTCATTAAGTAGCTGAGGCTGGCCGCGAACCCGGATCCTCTGGTCTCAGCCTCCCAAGTACTGGGATTACAAGCATGCGCCACCACGCCCGGCTCAACTTTTCCTTTTCTTAAGATTGCTTTGGAATTTCCAATCTTTTTGCCTTCAAAAGTCTTGGAGGATGTTGGGATAAGAAAGAAGAGGGATCCTAATCGAAGGCTTGAGAATCTCACTTTGTACAGATGGGGTTAGAGAGCTTACGCTGAGAAGTGTGAGAAGAAAAACTATCAGAGAGTCAGAGATGAAGATGTAAACTGAGGGAAAGATGAAGTAGTTATGGGTTAACAGCCACAGTTGACCTTCCTTTGGGGGCTGTTGGATCATTCTGTTGAAAGGCCCCAAACCCAACCCATCCTGAATGTTTCTCCATGTAAAACATTTAAACGTATATTTTAAAAGATCCTTGACCTCCTTAGCTAGGTGTGGTGGTGCATGCCTGTAATCCCAGTTCTTGGGAGGCTGAGAGAGGAGGATCTCACGTTCAAGGCCAGCCTCAGCAACTTAGCGAGACCCTGTTTCAAAGTTTAAAAATAAATAAAAAGGGCTAGGGGTGTAGCTTAGAGGTAGAATGCCCCTGGGTTCAACCCCCAGTACCACAAAACAAACAAAAAAGTTTTACCCTTCTAGATAAGGCCCAGACCCTATAAGCTCCATCTCCTGGTTCATTTTCTGTGCAACTTCTGATTTTAAACTCTCAGATATGGAAACCAATGAAACATGGTGATGAATATTCACCACTGTTTCCTGGGTGAAAGACTGTGCTATAATCAAGTTTGCTCATTCAGGCCCAAAACGTGGATCTGAGACCGGATTGTGGTCTAGTTTTCTGGTCTTGTAGCACCTGAATGAGCCAATGGTCAGGAACTTAAGAGTTTTCCTGTGAAGGTTGGAATCGAGGGTAGTGGACCACACGGTGGTGTCTGTGGAAGCAGTCATCCTCCTCTTATACCTCAAATAATACCAAGTCAGACTGCAGAAATCACAAAGGCCGAGAAAAACAAAAAACACAGAAACAAAAAGCTAGGAACATCTGCCCTCTAAGATCACATCCCGAGATAGTTGTCACAGGTGGCTTTTTTGTTCCACATCCACATCCATCTATTAAGAATGGAGCCCACGCATTCTTAACTGAACAGGTGAAGTACCCAAGCCAGAAAGCTGGAGTTGATCATTCAAATCGCAGCAGAGAAGGCAGCAGGTGCTGGGGGGAGGAAGGGTTGCTAGGTCCCCAGAAGCCACTCGATGTGGAAGGGCCAAAGACCAGATTAAGTCAGATCAAAGATGCTGAACTCCTAGTCAGGAGCTTGCTTGTCACTGCGGCACTTTCTTAATTAAAAGACTGATGGGGCACCAGGCGTGGTGGCGCATGCTTGTAATCCCAGTACTTTGGGAGGCAGAGACCGGAGGATTCGGGTTCGCGGCCAGCCTCTCTGCGCTCTCTCTCTCTCTCTCTCTCTCTCTCTCTCTCTCTCCCCCCGTAGTGAGGCCCTCCGCAACTTCGTGATACCCGGTTTCAAAATAAAGCATAAAAAATAGGGCCGGGGGTGTAGCGCGGAGGTAGAACGCCCCTGGGTTCAATCCCCGGTACCACAAAAAAAAAAAAAAAAGACTGATGGGATCCACACATCCAGTTGCAGCTATGTATGACTGCAGTGATCGCAAAACAAACAGAATCCCCATGTCGGCAATGACGCTGGTGCCAGGAACAGCAAGGATAAGAAGTCTAGAGAGCTACACCAGCTGGCTCAGCCTAGGCTTGCTACCAGCTCTTCTGGAAGTGGGCACGTGGGGAACTTGGCTGCAGATGAAACACAGAACCCGAGGGCAGCGACTTCACTCTTCCTACGCCTTGCTCCATGGTCTGGGACAAAGTGATGATTATATTGTAGGTGTCCAAAAGTGTCAGTATAGGGCAAGGGAAGGGGGGCTCGTTGACCCAGAGTGTTAATGGGAGAACCAGACATTCTCCGCACGGCCACTGGTTATCTTTACAAACAGGAAGCTCTTCACAGCCCACGGTATTAAGAAACCTGTGTAGAAGTCTACACTGGCTCGCCATGGCTGTCTGACAAAGCCTAAATTCCTCAGTGTGTCATCACAACTCTTCACAACATGAACTGATTTCTTCTTTTTCTAAATTTTTGTTTTTGGCGGTACTGGGGACTGAACCCAGGGGCATTCTACCTCCGGGCTATACCCCCAGCCCTATTTTTTATTCTTTATTTTTGTATTGGCCAGGGTTCACTAGACTAACAGAATTCACAGAATGAGTATATGGAAAAAGGGATTTATTAGATCAGCTTACAATGTAGTCCCAAGTTTTGATTGCATGTGGAGAGTCAGAGGAACCAGTAGCTGGTTGAGCGGTCTAAGAGCTGGAGTCTTAGGATCGGAACAACCACTAATTCGTCCCAGTACAAGATGTGAAGATCAGGAAGCTCTTCGGAGAAACGATGGTGAAGTTTCAGTTCGAAGGGCTGGAGGCCGACGATCTCAGGCGAGAGCAGATGTGTTTTCTTCAGAATGAGTCACGCATCCCTCTATGCGGCTTTCTCCTTCTTTTATCTAAGTCCTGCACCTTTCAGAACCTTGCTGCCTACATTTAGGGCAGGACTTTCTGTTTAATCTGCTGTTACATAAACCAATTGTCTCATTGACACACCCAAAGTCACATGATCTTGGGTGTGTCATGATCTGGTCAAGTTGACAAATTAGATTAAACTATCACAATTTTGAAACAGGGTCTCACTATGTTGTGGAGGGCCTCACTAAGTAGCTGAGGCTGGCCGCAAACCTGTGATTCTCCTGCCTCAGCTTCCCAAGTACTGGAATTACAAGCATGTGCCACCATGCCCAGCTGAACTGATTTCTTGATCTAACTTCCAGTCAATTCCCATGAATACTTATACCTAAAATTTTTTCATCATAACCAACATTAACTCTGTATCCACTGAACAATAACTCCTCCTTCAGGTCCTGGTCGCCTCTATTCTACTTTCTGTCTATGAATTTGCCTATTCTAGGTACCTCCTATAAGTGGAATCATACGTGTCCTCCTGTGTCCGGCTTATTTCATTGAGCATGTTTTTTTCAAGGTTCATCTGGGGTTAGGGGTGTAGTTAGTGGTACAATGTGTGCTTAGCATGTGGGAGGCCATGGGTTCAATCCTCAGCACCAAAAAAAAAAAAAAGATTATCTGCATTGTGCCATGTATCAGAATTCACTCCTTTTCAGGGCTAAATAACATTCCATTGTGTGTATATACCACATTTTGCTTGTGTGACTATCCATCAACAGCCGAGTTACTATCACCTTTTGGCTATTATAAATAATGCTCTTATGAACATTGGTGTACAGACATCTGAGTCTGTTTTCAATTCTTCTGGATATATAGCTAGGAGTGGAACTGCTGATTCATAGGGTAGATCTAGGTTTAAACTTTGAGGAACCCCCATGTCATTTTCCAGTGGATGCATTGTTTTATATTTCCTCCAAAAAATTTGAGGGTTCTGATTTCTCCACATTTTCACCAGTATTTTGCTATTTCCTGTTCTTTTAATAGCAGCCATCCTAATGAGTGTGGGGTAATATCTCATTGTGGTTTTGATTTGTATTTCCCTAATAATTAATGATGTTGAGCACATTTTCATGTGCTTATTGGCCATTTCTCTTTGGAGAAATGTCTATTCACGTCCTTTATCAACTTTCGAATTTGGGTTATTTACTTTTTTGCTGTTGAGTTGTAGGAATTTTTTTTACTGTACTCCGGTGTTAATACCTTGTCAGATAAATTTACAGATATCTTCTCCCACTCTGTAGATTGTCTGTTTGCATCCTTAATCATGTCCTCTGATGCAGAAAAGGTACTAACTTTGATGAAGCCAAGTTTATTTTCTTCTGTTATCTATACTTTTAGTGTCATATCTCTATAATCATTCGAAATCCAGTGTCATAAAGAATTTCCCCTTTCTTCTAAGTTTTATAATTTTAGTTCTTAAGTTTTGGTCTTTGATCTATTTGGGGTTAATTTTTGTGTACTGTGTAAGTTACGGGCTCAAATTTATTCCTTTGTACATGCATATCCAGTTTTCCCAGAAGCATTTGTTGAAAAGACTATCTTTTCTTTATTGACTCATCTGGGAACCCTTCTTGAAAATCAGTTGATCATATGTGCGAGAATTTGTTTCTGGGTTTGCTATTCTATGTCATTGGTCTACATGTCTGTCTTTATGTCAATAACACACTGTTCTAATTACTAAAGCTTCAAAGTTAGGAAGTGTGAGTCCTCCAACTTTTTCTTTTTCAATATTGTCTTGACTCTGTTGGGCCCCTTGCAATTTCATATGAATTTGTGTTGGATTTTCCATTTCTGCAAAAATGAAGCTTTTGGAATTTTTATAGGGATTGAATTGAATCTATAGTTCTTCTGGGTAGTATTGACATCTTCGCAATGCTAAGTCTTCATATTCATGAACATGGAATACATTTTTTATGTATTCTTAAATTTCCACAATGTTTTCTAGTCTTCAGCATACAGTTCTTTCACCTTCTTGGTTAAATTTACTCCTAGCTATTTGTGTGTGTGTGTGTGTGTGTGTGTGTGTGTGTGTGTGTGTGT
>PVJS01051916.1:0-13803 GCA_004027185.1 Glis glis
AGCCGGGCGTGGTGGCGCACGCTTGTAATCCCAGTACTTTGGGAGGCGGAGACCGGAGGATCCGGGTTCGCTGCCAGCCTCAGCTCTCTCATTCTCTCTCTCTCTCTCTCTCTCCCTCCCTCTCTCTCCCCATGTTTCTCTCTCTCTCTCTACTTAGTGAGGCCCTCCACAACTTTGTGAGACCTGGTTTCAAAATAAAGCATAAAAAAAATAGGGCTGGGGGTGTAGCGTGGAGGTAGAACGCCCCTGCGTTCAATCCCCAGTACCGCAAAAAAAAAAATAAATAAATAAAACAAAATACAGGGACGTTACAGAAATGTTGGACTTGGGACAGAGAAGCCATTGTCACATAGAGGCTTTTTATGGTAGAAAAGATCTCAGAGGCTCCACATGGCGGCAGAGCATGTAGATGTGGTCGCAGTCACCTGAAGTAGTTGAACGTGGACTCCCGTCCCCTTCTTACACTTGGTGGCTTGATGGTTCACAGAGAGGAAGTGGGACACCTTTCCATTCTTTATTCTTACAGTATGTGCATGCTCTTCATGAAAAACCCAAGGGGGATAGGCCTTCTTTTGGGGGCCCAGGCCAGAGTGAGGTCATAGAGAATCATGGGGGATCCTTTCTGGGCAAGAAAGACTGAAACACCCTTCTGCCTCATCCTGGTCAGCCTCAAGTTCTCTTTTGTCTGTGATTAGTTACTGGACCACAGCGGCCACAGGAAATGCACATTCAAACAAAAGCTGAAAAAAAAAAACAGTACATTTCTCTGAAAAGGCTCATAGAAACCATTTGTTTTCATCCAGAAAGGCAGCTGGGTACACAACATCAGCATTGAGGAGACCAAAGATCTGACCATTAATCTCTGAGTTGGGCCAACTGGTTCTGTTTTTGTCCATTGCCCCTGCCTGCGCCCAGAGATAGCTAGTCATCCCTCACCATCTTGAATTGCTGTATCTTATTGGAGAAATCTTCCACCAATGAATGAGTGAGAAAGCATTACCTACACTGTGTTGTGCAGCCCAGACCTTAGGGTTGATTTCTGAGTCCTCTTTGATGATCCAGCAAATGGTCAGCATCATGACAAACAGCCCCAAGACCCTGCCTGGCTGATTCGCACAGAGGGCCACATCCCAAGATCAGCTTACTGACTGGTTGCAGATATTAAGAGGCAAGTTGTAGCCAGGCGTGGTGGCGCACGCTTGTAATCCCAGTACTTGGGAGGCTGAGACCGGAGGATCTGGGTTCGCGGCTAGCCTCAGCTACTTAGTGAGGCCCTCCGCAACTTCGCGAGACCCGGTTTCAAAATAAAAGTATAAAAAATAGGGCCGGGGGTGTAGCTCGGAGGTAGAAAGCCCCTGGGTTCAATCCCCGGTACCGCAAAAAAAAAAAAAAGAGGCAAGTTGTTGCCATGCCAGGAAAGAGGAGACATAACCAATTAATATATGAAGGTGGAGAAATCAAGAGTTGGCATTCCGTGGAAGTTCTGTGGGTATTTGGTGGGGGTCTTGAGGTCTCTGTTTCCGTATTTACCTTGGGCCCAGTCTGCTGCCAAGAACCAGTCAGCTGACTTTAGGGAGCGGTCTTCATGGTGCCATTTGTTCCTTCCAGGAACTGAAATTTGTTGAGCTTTCATGATATAGAAAGGACTGTGCCAGCTCCCAGGAGAAATACAAAGAAATAGAAAGGTTTGTTCTCTAGGAGTTATAATTGTTTATCTTGCCTCATTCCAAAAGAGATTTGAAGCACATTTGTACAACCTGTGAGATTAAAGCAGGAGCGAATAAGGTTATGAAGGCAAGAGGAAGAAGAATAAAAGAGATTTAGATGTAGCTGGAGGTGAGGGCAATACATGCCACAAAGTCCTATATATTTTATTAGCTGTGAGCCATAGTTGTGTCTGAGCTTCCTGGCAGGCAGGATGAAGGAAAGGTGATTTGGAACACATTTCATGTGCATTAGCCAAAAGGCAACACATGGCTAAAAAGTGAACCTGTTTCCAATACCGTGGGCTGAGAAATTTTTCTTTCCCAAATCCTTGTGGGTAATATTGGCTAGTAAATCAGTCATTTTCTCAAGAACACCTCTGCGGCACAGGTTTTACGGGCTGCAGGTTGTGACCCATGGTGTGTAATGAAATCAATTCAGTGAGTTGCTGTGGCATAATAAAAAATAAATATTTGGTCTTGGTTCTCTGTGTTCCTGGTATATAGCTCCTAAAACCCTGTCCTCTGTGTTCCTGGCACAACTCCTAAAAACCTTGGAATCTCCTGAGTTAATAAGAGTACCTTTTTTTATGCTAATTAGATGGCTCCTGGTAGAGGTCTTCAGAAGGGAAACTGATCCCCAGAAAGACCAAATCATGATGAATGGGCTAGAACTTTTAGCTCCAGCTAAAATCTCCCACTTCCAGAGACGGGAGAGGACCTGGGGAATGAGGTCAGTCCCCAGTGGCCAGTGATTAATCAATCATGTGTGTAATGAACCCTCCATAAAACCTCTCAATGATGGGGTGTAGGTTGCTCCCAGGTTGGCAAACTCATTGAGGTGTGGGAGGGTGTCCCGCCCAGAGAGATCACGGGAGCGCTGCAGGAACCCCTTCCACATTTTGCTGTGCATCTCTTCCGTTTCACTGTTCCTGAATTGCATACTTGAAATTGAACCAAAATGAGGTGAAATGTCTTTCTTGAGTTCTGTGAGTCATTACAGTGAATTATCAAACCCGAGGAGGGAGTTGCAGGTACCTATGCTGGTCAGTGAGAAGTTCAGGTTTTTTTGTGGTACTGGGGATTGAACCCAGGGGCATTTCACCTCTGAGCTACACCCCCAGCCCTATTTTTTTTTTTATTCTTTATTTTGAAACAGGGTCTCACTAAGCTGCGGAGGGCCTCACTAAGTAGCTGAGGCTGGCCGCGAACCCGGATCCTCCGGTCTCAGCCTCCCAAGTACTGGGATTACAAGCGTGCGCCACCACACCCGGCAGTCATCTTTCTTAAAGGCTAATTTTTTGCAAGGATCCGTAGATTCATGTCTGGCAGCTTGTAGTGTTGGTATGTCGCCTGGTCCATTTGCTGGCAGATGTGGCTCAAGATGGGGCAGATGCTCAGGGTCTTTGAGCCCCCTTGTCTGATCACATCTTATACTCATTTCAAGCAGCTCCCCTGAGCTCCCTGTAGGCACTGGGGTTTGATCTGTTCACCCAGCAGCTGGGGTGCTTGGCTCACGGGTCTGCTCTTCCTCCTCTCTTTGCACAGAGCAGCCACGAACCAGAAGGTGCGGGAGCAGGTGCGCCTGGAGCTGAGCTTCGTCAACTCAGACCTGCAGATGCTCAAGGAGGAGCTGGAGGGGCTCAACATCTCAGTGGGAGTGTACCAGAACACAGAGTGAGTGGGGCGGCGCTTTGTCCAGAGGCCTCTGAGCCTGAGAGTGTGCTGTATTCAGGATGGTACAGAGGAGGCTGGGATGGGGGTTCGTGGACCTAGGGTGTGGCAGTCCCCTCTTTGGGAAGGGAGATGTATTAGTCAGCATTCTCAGCAGTTATGATCCAAAGATCTAACCATATTACTTGGAGGAAGGAAGATTTGTTTGCTCACAGTTTTCCTTGGAGTGATTGGAGTTTAGTGTATGTAAGGCTGAGGACCATGACTCTCAGGGCATGGCGGCAGGAAGCGGAAAGAGAGCCCAAGGCTTTGCTCCTCACATCATGGAGGCTAGAAGCGAGAGAGAGAGAGAGAGACAGAGAGAGAGAGAGACAGAGAGAGAGAAGAGAGAAGAGAGAGGAGAGAGAGAGGAGAGAGAGAGAGAGTGAAGAGAGAGGAGAGAGAGAGGAGAGAGAGAGAAGAGAGAGGAGAGAGAGAGGAGAGAGAGAGAAGAGAGAGGAGAGAGAGGAGAGAGAGAAGAGAGAGAGACTGAGAGAGAGAGAAGAGAGAAAGACTGAGAGAGAGAAGAGAGAGAGACAGAGAGAGAGACAGAGAAGAGAGAGAAGAGAGAGGAGAGAGAGAAGAGAGAGAGACAGAGAGAGAAGAGACAGAGAGACAGAGAGAGAGAGACAGAGAAGAGAGAGAGAGAGAGCCAGCAAGCAAGGGGAGGAGGAGCCATATATAATCCCCAAGGCCGCACCCCTGGGGACCCATCTTCTCCAGCCACACCCTACCAGCATGGGCCACCACCTGGACTGCTGAGATTACAGCTCTCATGACTTAACTCTTTCAACCCTGAATGTCAATCAATGAGCACTTTAGGGGACATTCTATATTTAACTATAACAGGAGAGAATGGTCTGGTTTGGGGGTGAGCCAGGTGCTAGGGCTAAAGGGATGAACCTTTGGCATTTGTTGGGAAATAACTGGAGTGTTAAACAAATAAGCATTTTTCCTGGGACCCCTGAGGGCATGGTTTTACAGGAGACCTGTGTCTGGGCCCAGGTGGGGAGATGGCATCTGTCACATGGGCCGGGGTGGTGGCTGTGCTGTAAAGATGTCATAGAAGTGCTTCTGTAGGTAGGCGTGAGAGTTGACCTGTCAGGGAAGGCCTCAGTTGCTCGGCCCTCTTCCCTCTAACTCTCACTCCAAGCACAAGACCTGGTTCTGGGTCTTTCTGTTGATAGAATGCAAAAGGGTATAAACTGCCTTGACAGGGATCTTTTATGTCAAAGATTAGGGGACCTATCTGAGTTCCCGAAGAAGACCATACAATGGAGATACTTCAGGAATGTACCCCATTGAGCCAGGTGTGGTGGTGCATACCTGTAATCCCAGTACTTGGGAGGCTGAGACAGGAGGATTGCAGGTTCGCGGCCAGCCTCAGCAACTTAGCGAGGCCCTCTGCACTATAGCAAGACCCTGTTTCAAAATAACAAATAAAATAGGGCTGGGACGTGTAGCTTGGAGGTAGAATGCCCTTGGATTCAGTACTGCAAAAAAAAAAGAAAAAAGAAAAGAAATGTCGCCATTAAATATTTGAAAAATAAAGCCGGGCGTGGTGGCGCATGCTTGTAATCCCAGTACTTGGGAGGCTGAGACCTGAGGATCTGGGTTTGCGGCCAGCCTCAGCTACTTAGTGAAGCCCTCTGCAATTTTGTGAGACCCTGTTTCAAAAAAATAAAGAATAAAAAACAGGGCTGGGGGTAGAGCTCAGAGGTAGAATGCCCCTGGGTTCCATCCCCAGTACACAAAAGAAACAAACAAAACAAAAACAAAAACAAAAAATAAAAGGGCTGGGGGTATAGCTTGGAAATAGAATGTCCCTGGGTTCAATCCCCAATGCCACATACACACACACACACACACAAAAAAAAACACTTTGAAAAATGATTGTTCTAAACTGGGCGTGGTAACACACGCTTATAATCCCAGTACTTGGGAGGCTGAGAAAGGAGGATCGCAGGTTCGAGGACAGCTTCAGCAAGTAGTGAGACTCTCATCAACCTAGTGAGACCCTGTTTCAAAATAAGAATAAAATAGGGCTGGGGATGTAGCTAGGAGGTAGAATACCCCAGGGTTCAATCCCCAGAACCACACACACACACACACACACACACACACACACACACACGATTGTTCTAATTGAAAAGCACCTTTAGGGAGTTTTTGTGGGAGGTGGAGCATTGAGGTGTATCCTTCAGAAAAGCCCAGAAAGTCCCCTGCTCAGGGTGAGCTACCTTTTAGGGAGAAAAACCCCTCTTTAATATGAAACAACTGAGTTGTTCCAAGGAAGGGCTTCCATACTTTTTACGTGGGGAAGTGTGACTTCGCAGTAACTGGGTGACCCCCAGGGAAAACTCAGGC
Source organism: Glis glis (assembly GCA_004027185.1). Lineage (NCBI taxonomy): Eukaryota > Metazoa > Chordata > Mammalia > Rodentia > Gliridae > Glis > Glis glis. The sequence goes on from PVJS01051916.1 coordinate 5,784, forward strand.
AGAAAATAGTTCCCTGGATTAACAGAAGGAAGACATTTGGAAACTTTGAGTCACCTCAGAATGTGCATTTCCTGACCCTCATCCTCTGTGTGGCCCCAGGTGTTTTTTAAAGTTGAGGTCACGTTTTATTGCCTTAGTTCTCTTTTTTTTTTTTGCAGTACTGGGGATTGGACCGAGGGGCATTCTACCTCCAAGCTACACCCCCAGCCCTATTTCTTATTCTTTATTTTGAAACAGGGTCTCGCTAAGTTGCGGAGGGCCTCACTAAGTAGCTGAGGCTGGCCGTGAACCCGGATCCTCCAGTCTCAGCCTCCCAAGTACTGGGATTACAAGCGTGCGCCACCACGCCCGACTTAACCATTTTCAAAGTAGACCGTTTCTACTATTGCAGATTGTGAAACACTTCTGTGAGGTAGGCAGGAAAGAAATGATCTCACTGTGTGGATGAGAAGACTCAGGGCGACCCAGGTTACAGAGAGTCATGTTAGAGACATACTGAAGCTGGGGCGTCCTGGTGTTGGGGTCCTTGGGACACTTGTCACTCCTCTTGTTGCCTGGACAACCACATGAAGAGCAGACCTAGCCTGCAGCCGTGGGGCCTGGAGGAGCGAGGCTTGGCCTATCTTCAGCTCCTTCCACCAGGGTCCATCCTTCCCGTGGGCTCTGAGGAAGCCCTGTCTGTAGGTTGGGTCTCACCTGCTTTACCACAGCTGTGCGGCAGAGGCGGTTTCAGCTTTCAGCCATTTTGTCCACTCACCCTGCCCAGCATTCCTGGCCTTCTCTCTGGGCTGGGCAGGGCAGGCTTTACAGGTCTCCTGTTACAGGTCAGGGAACTAAATCCCTATTTGCAAAATACAGCCTGCACCCCGCTCACTTCCTGCTGGCCCTGCCCCTAGGAATGTAGGCCCAGGGGGCACTCCCAAGGCAATCTGTGTGGGGTGACCAAGTGGTCAGTGTGGGGGCAAGGAGGTGGAGGCCAGTCTGACCTGGGCTGAGAGGTAGGCTGCTTAGGTGTCAGATGGGGCCCTTGCCCACAAGGCATTCTCTGTGCAGGTAACAGGACACCTGGTGTGATGTGCCCCCAAGGAGGAGGCACCTGAGCTCCCAGGGGTGTGAGTGTGGGTGTTGGAGGGCAGCCTGACAGGTGGGACTCACTGGGGTGAAGAGGGAAGAGGAGGACCAGGAGGAGGCCCAGTGTAGCAGGTCGTGTACTCAGGCAGGGAAGCAATGAATGTAGCAGACAGACTTGGCAACGTGCGTTCCTAGCATAGTTCCTGAAAGAACTGTGCTGAAAGGTTGGAGGGGTGAGTCAGGGTGGAGATGGCAGAGGGTCTTGTGTGTTCAGCTGGGGCATCCAACAGTCACAAGGAGCTGGGATCTCTTTTAGAGCTGACGGAAAGGCGTGGCCAAACATGAACCTGTCAGCCAGGTGTGTGCCTGATTGTCGTAGAGAGGTGGGGACCTGCGTGGGCTGCTGGGGCCGAGGCTTTGGAGTACGGAGTGGCCTCGTTGGGGATGTTCTCATACCTTGTTGTATTCCTTGTAGGGAGACATTCATGATTCCCCTGATTCCTCTTGGGCTGAAGGAAACCAAAGACGTCGACTTCTCAGTTGTCCTCAAGGTAAAGCAATGGGCATTGGACTCAGTACTTTTCTTTGCCATGGCCTTTGGCTCCATGGGTCAAATGTCGGTTCATGTCTGCAGGGTCATCCTGAGCCCTGGATTGGTCAGATACACGAAGAACTTGTGGGTTTGCTCTCCTACCTTTTTGCCCTCATCTTTGGTGACTTCTGAAGCTCCTCTTGGGTGCCTAGGAGAAAGCAGGTTGAATTCCCAGGTGGCCCCCTATGGGAGGCCAACTCAGAGAGTCTGTGCTTTGGAATTTAAATATCGTATCCTATTTTTGCATCTTTATTCTGTGTGTGTGTGTGTGTGTGTGTGTGTGTGTGTGTTTACCGGGGATTGAACCCAGGGTCATTCTACCTCGGAGCTACACCCCCAGTCCTATTTTCTTTTTTATTTTGAAACAGGGTCTCACTAAGTTGCAGAGGGCTTCACTAAGTTGTGGAGGCTGGCCGCAAACCTGTAATCCTCCTGTCTCAGCCTCCCAAGTACTGGGATTACAAGCATGTGCCACCATGCCCGGCTAGCAGCATCTTTATTCTTAAACTGGGTAACCAACTAAGGCCATGCTTTTGGAAAAACTGCTAAAGTTTTTCCCCCAACATTTTATTATGGTAAACTTCCAAACTTAGGGAAAAACTGAAAGAATTTTATAGCAAAAACCTGTATTCTCACTACATAGGTCCTACTGTTGTAGTGAGATTTAAAGCAGGTTATAATATGGTAATTTATTATATGGTAATATAATATGGTAATTTATTATATGGTAATAAAGCAAACATTTTGCTTTATTACCATATACCTAAAAGCATTTTGCTTTATTGCCAATATGTCCATCTATGCATCCATGTCTATCCACTTATGTCTATCCATCTGTCCATCTTGTTTTGTGATACATTTCAAAGTAAATCAAAAGCCAGGCATGGTGGTACACACTTGTAATCCCAGTACTTGGGAGGCTGAGACCGGAGGATCCGGGTTCGCGGCCAGCCTCAGCTACTCAGTGAGGCCCTCCGCAACTTAGTGAGACCCTGTTTCAAAATAAAGAATTAAAAAATAGGCCTGGGGGTGTAGCTCAGAGGTAGAAGCCCCTGGGTTCAATCCCTAGTACCGCAAAAAAAAAAAAAAAGTAAATCAAAGATGTCAATTCACTACCCTTAAATACTTGAACAACTAGAGTTTTGGACTTGTTTTTCCCACCATCTAATTGCTGGGTTTCTGAGCTCCTTTCTCATTCAGCAAGTATTGACAGGCCCACCTGTGCCTGGCACTGTGTTGGGCCCTGGAAATGCCCCAAGCCCAGATTTGGGGACCTGTGGGTCAGTGGGGGTCAGGTAAGGAAGCAGAGGTCTTTGCTGGACGCAAAGGCAAGCTCTTGGGCCAGGGAGAGGAGACTGCCCCGTGCCTAGGACGTGCAGTTCTTCCTTCTCCCAGCACCAGCAATCTCAGGTTTGGGTTTCTTTGGTGCTGGGAATTGAACCCACGACCTTGTGCGTGCTGAGTATGTGCTCCACCATGGAGCTACACCTTCAGCTCCATCATCAGCGTGAGATTTAATGCATCGCCTCCAGCTGCTGTTTAAGAGGACACTGAGGGGACGAGGTGGAAGGTGGCACCCGTGTCTGAGCATTCCAGCACAGGCATGGAGGATAGTTTTGTGAACAATGCTTCATTACGTTTCCTTCTATAGTAATCTTGTTCACTGGCTCATCTTGGACTACTGTTAGTTGAGAGAGAGAGAAAAAAAAAATCATGTGGCATTTTGGCCACTACAAAATTTATCTTTTGGTTTTGGTTTTGGTTTTGGTACTGGGGATTGAGCCCAGAGGCATTCTACCTCCCAGCCCTTTTTTGAGTGTGTGGCACTGAGGACTAAACCCAGGAGTATTTGATCTCTGAGCTACACCCCCAGCCCTATTTTATTTTTTAGTTTGAAACAGGTCTCGCTAAGTTGCAGAGGGCCTCACTAAGTTGCCGAGGCTGGCTGCGAACCTGCGATCCTCCTGTCTCAGCCTCCCAAGTACTGGGATTGCAGGCATGTGCCACCCTGCCCAGCTCTTCTTCTTCTGTTTTTTAATACTGAGAATTAAATCCAGGGGCATTCTACCTCTGAACTACACCTCAGCCCTTTTTACTTTTATTTCGAAGCAGGGTCTCACTATGTTGCTGAGGTGGGCCTCAAACCTGCAATCTTCCTGTCTCAGCTTCCCAAGTACTGGAATTACAGGAGCGTGTCACTGTGCCTGGCTCCCAGGACCTTTTTGATTGCTGCCTTGTTTAAATCCATGTCCTGGTTCCTGTGAATTTTGGGTTTCTATTGTAATTGGAGAAAAACAGTTGGTAATATTTCAGGACTCAGATTTTCTGGGTAGAAAACAGTACAGGAGCCAGGCGTGGTGGTGCATGTCTATAATCCCAGTACTTTTGGCCGCCAGCCTCAAGTAGGGAAACTCTCAGCAACCTAGTGAGATCCTGTTTCAAAACAAACAAACAAAAAGGGCTGGGGATGTAGCTCAGAAATAGAATGCCCCTGGGTTCAATTCCCAGTTATAAAACACACACACACACACACACACACACACACACACACACACAGAGTTTAGGAGCAGCAGTTTTATGCCAACTTTCACAGGCTGCCTGCATTTGTGATGTGAGTTGCCACTCATGTGAGACTCAAGATAATCCAGATACTTGTAGAAACGTCTTTAGTTGCATTTGTAGAATTGTGCCTTTAAGATTTAATTTGTTGCTCGGTGCCAGAGCTACAAGAATGCAGGCATTTCAAAGAGACTCTCTTGGAGAAACAGGAATTTTATGGGCATGGGTAAGGATCCAAATAGGTCACGTGCTGAATTCCACATTAAAGCAAGTGAAAAAAAATTACATGTTGTGGGCATGGCCAACTGCTATTCAGCCGAGGCTTCCAACCATGTCATTTTAGCCTAAAAGGGACACGACAAATGTCAGTCATCCAAAAATGAGAACGTTTGGGGGACTTTCTATTTTCTCCCTTCCACAATTTGTACTTGAGAGAACCACAGAAGTGGTTCAACACACTTCATTGGGGCAATTCCACCTCACATCTGACATGTGTCCATGCAATGTCTAAGGTCAGGAAAACATGATAATTTTGCTCTGTTTTAAAGAAATGGGCTGAAGCTGGGCGTGGTGGCGCATGCTTGTAATCCCAGTACTTGGGAGGTTGAGACAGGAGGATCCGGGTTTGCGGCCAGCCTCAGCTACTTAGTGAGGCCCTCCGCAACTTAGTGAGACCCTGTTTCAAAATAAAGAATAAAGCCGGGCGTGGTGGCGCACGCTTGTAATCCCAGTACTTTGGGAGGCGGAGACAGGAGGATCCGGGTTCGCGGCCAGCCTCAGCTCTCTCTCTCTCTCTCTCTCTCTCTGTCTCTCTCTCTCTCTCTACCTAGTGAGGCCCTCTGCAACTTCGTGAGACCCAGTTTCAAAATAAAGCATAAAAAAATAGGGCCGGGGGTGTAGCGCGGAGGTAGAACGCCCCTGGGTTCAATCCCCGGTACCGCATAAAAAAAAAAAATTACCTTCAAGCTATGTGCATAAGGTATACATGAAACATAAATGAATTTTATGTTTAGTCTTGGGTTCCATTCCTAAGATATCTCATTATGTATATGCAAGTATTCCAAAATCTGAAAAAATCTGAGAACAGAAACACTAATGGTCTCAAGTATTTCAGATAAGGGATACAGAACTGTATATCCCCTTACTTATTCATTATGCTTACTTACTTATTATGCCTGATACTATTGTCTGTCTCCTCCTGAGAGAATGCGAGTTCCATGGGGGCGGGGAAGGATCTTTGAATACTGCCTGGCAGGAAGCAAGTGCCCATCAATGTTCGTTGAATGACTAAATGAACTCAGAACAGTTGTCAAACACTGGGTTGTTGTGGACCCAGTTAGGGGTTAGGAGTCTCACTGGGTTGTTTTGTTCATGGAAGTGCCCAAGCTATTCTTTTTTTTTTTGCGGTACTGGGGATGGAACCCAGGAGCGTTCTTCCTCTGAGCTACACCCCCAGCCCCATTTTTTATTCTCTATTTTGAAACAGGGTCTCACTAAGTTGCAGAGGGCCTCACTAAGTAGCTGAGGCTGGCCTCGAACCTGCGATCCTCCTATCTCAGCTCCCAAGTACTGGGATTACAGGCGTGTACCACCACACCCAGCTTTTTTTTTTAAAGGGGGGGCACACCTGACGTATAACTGTTTCACACATTTGTGGGGTTTTTGTGGGGTTTTTTTAGGGTATAGGGGATTGAACCCAGGGGCATTCTACCTCTGAGCTGCACCCCCAGCCCTTTTTATTTTGAAACAGGGTCCTGCTAAGTTGTTGAGTGTCTTTTTTTTATCTTTTTTTTGGTACTGGGATTGAACCCAGGGGCATTCTACCTCTGAGCTACACCCCTATGAAAGGGGGTCGGCCCAGGATGCACCAAGTACACTCAGGATGAAGGAAAAGAGTTTAATGTCAGGAGCCTGACAGGCTGCCCCAGGCAAGCGAGAGAGCGGTAGCTAGGCTAGTCCAGAGTAGGATTTTATACAGTTTAACCTCAGCAAGCTTGTGGGGAAGGTTAGGGGAGGGGTGGATATTTGAGTACACTATAGTTTCAGTTGTGATGTCATTTGGGGGAAGGGGAGTTTCGGTCTGCTGGAAAACAAACTTAGTAATAGTATGTCAAGAAACAAAACTTAATTACAGTATGCTGGGAAACCAAACTTTGGACTTAACATGGCGGATGATTTCTAAAATGGCAGTACTAATGTCAAAACCCAGCCCTATTTTTTATTCCTTATTTTGTGGTACCGGGGATTGAACCCAGGGGCGTTCTACCTCTGCGCTATGCCCCCGGCCCTATTTTTTATAATTTATTTTGAAACCGGGTCTCACAAAGTTGCGGAGGGCCTCGCTAGGTAGAGAGAGAGAGAGAGAGAGAGAGAGAGCTGAGGCTGGCCGTGAACCCGGATCCTCCAGTCTCCGCCTCCCAAAGTACTGGGATTATAAGCGTGCGCCACCACGCCCGGCTGTTTTATTCCTTATTTTGATACAGGGTGTCACTAAGCTGTGGAGGCCTCACTAAGTAGCTGAGGCTGGCCGCGAACCTGCGATCCTCCTGTCTCAGCCTCCCAAGTACTGGGATTATAAACATGCACCACCACGCCCGGCTATGTTGAGTGTCTTGCTAAGTTGCTGAGGCTGGCTCCATGGGGGGAAAGATGTGATCCTCCTGTCTCAGCCTCACAAGTACTGGGATTGTAAGCGTGCACCACTGTGCCTGGCTCGCATTCATGGTTTTCATCTTTTTCTTTTTTTGGTACTGAGGACCAAACCCAGGGTCTCAAGCATACAGCAAGCATTCTACCACTAAGCTCTACTCCCAACCCCAGCCTCTTCAATCACTTGATTTTATAGTATCTTTTCTTATTTTTCTTAAAGGATTTTATCCTGGAACATTACAGTGAAGATAGCTATTTATATGAGGATGAAATTGCAGACCTTATGGACCTAAGACAAGTAAGTTTTGTGAGCGGCAGGGATGGAGGATGGCTGCTCGAGTCTTCGGGGCATCCTGTGACTACTCGCTGGTAGTCTTAGAGAATCGAGGATGGTTAGAGGCGATGGGGGTGCGGGGAGCTGTCGGAATAATCCATCATACTTGCTGCCCAAGGAAACCATAGAAGGGGAGAGACCTGCCCATTGTCAGGCCAGGGGCTGGATCCCAGGATTCCTGAATTCATCTCTGGCCTCTGCACCCCATCTAGAGTTCATGGTACCGGCAATGGGGCCCACAACCCACTTGTTTGTATGTCCAGGGGCAAGCCATCAGCCTCATCCTCTCCTGCTCATCTCTCTACTGTCCTTTTGCTCCTAGGCTTGTCGGACGCCCAGCCGGGACGAGGCTGGGGTTGAACTGCTGATGGGGTACTTCACCCAGCTGGGCTTCGTGGAGAGTAGATTCTTCCCACCTACGCACCAGATGGGGCTCTTGTTTACCTGGTAGGTGCCTGAGGTCTGTGCAGGTGCTTTCCTGGGCACAGGTACCCTTCCTGCAGTGCAGTCACTCTGTCTGTCTGTCTGTCTCTTTCTCTTGTACTGGGGATTGAACCCAGGGGTGTTCAACCTCTGAACTACACCCCCCAGGCCTATTTTATTTATTTATATATTTAATTAATTAATTAATTAATTAATTTTTTGCGGTACTGGGGATTGAACCCAGGGGCGTTCTACATCCGCGCTACACCCCTGGCCCTATTTTTTTAGTTTTTTTTTTTTGTGGTACCAGAGATTGAACCCAGAGGGGTTCTACCTCCAAACTACACCCCTGGCCCTATTTTTTTAATTTTTTTTTTTTTTTTGCGGTACCG